>PVKB01001373.1:352886-422503 GCA_004027205.1 Ctenodactylus gundi | reverse complement strand
TCAGGCCCAGCACTGCCTCAGCCCCCTGGAGAGCTGGCTCCGATCCGAGGCTGGTCGCTGTCCACTCCAGGCTTCATCTTCTGTAGGTCCACGAGGACAGATTCCTGATCCCCACCTGATCCCCACTCCTGTCCCACTCCCGCACCCCCCTCCCCCCGTGAGCTGGTCCCCCGTGTGCCCGCCGGCCGAGATTGACACATTTCCTCCCTCCCTGTGCTGAGAGCTGGCATGCTTGGTACTGCCCCACAGCTATGGCACCGGGGCGTGGAGTCGGCCCGCTGTGGGGTTGGCCAGGAGCTCACCCTCGCTGTGCCCTCGGACACCCCTCACCCCCCTGGTCCCCAGCTTCCGAGTCAGCAAGGTGAAGAGGGAGTCTGCCTGGGGCTGCTGGGTGTGTATGTGAGGATCCTGGGGCTACCGAATCAGGTCACCGGCATCCTTAAGACTATAGGATTATTAGTCCATTGCGGTGGTGGTGGTCCGTCATCCCAGCACTCGGGAAGGCCGAGGCAGGAAGATCTCATGTTCAAGTCCAGCCTGGACAACTTAGAGACTTAGTGAGACCCTGTCTCAAAATAAAATCTGAAAATGGGCTGGGGACAGAGCTCGGTGTAGAGGGCAGAGCTCAGAGAGGGCTCACACTGCAGTGCTGTCATAGGTACTTATGTGTCGCTGGGACAGAGCGCCCAGCACCCGCTGAAGGGAGGAAAGGTTTACCATGGCTCGCAGTTTCAGGAGGTCTCGCACAGTTCTGCAACAGTGGCAGCCTGCGGCAGAAAGGGTTGGCAGAGGGCAGGCACTCACAGCGTGGGCCCGGGAGAGGGCTGGTCCTGGTGTGCCCATCCCGGGTCATGTCCCAGGGATCCTCCCTTCTGGGTCTACTCCACACTTGTAGTCCATAAGATTCAAATTCATGAAACTTTTGGGGGACATTTCAGACCCAAACCATAACATGTACCCCAACCAGACACAGAGAGAGGAAAGACAGCAGGGGTCGGCACCCTGGGGCTGGGGAGCCATGTGACAGGCCGGTGCCTCTTCCTGCCGCAGTGGCCGCTCTTGGTCCTTGGTGTGCCCAGTCTGGTGGCCGAATCCTTCCAGTCAGTGTCCCGTGTGGTCTTGTCAAACCCCAGCATTGACCTTGGGGCGGCCCCACTCCAGTGTGGCCTTATGTATTCAACTGCCTGTACTGACTGTGGCTCTTGACAGTGACACCCGGGGCTCCAGGTCACAGGGCTGGGGTTGCGGGCAAGGCTGCACTCGGCCTTGTGCTCAGCTGAGGCTCCAGTGTGGGCGGGGTCGGTGCAGCAAAGGGGTGGTGGGTTCTTTTGGGGGGATCTGGATGCTTCTGGCTCCCACCAACTTTTCTGTTAATTTTATCTTGTGGTACTAGGATTTGAACCCAGGGCCTCTACACTAAGCTATGCCCCAAGCCCCACTGTTCTTTAAATTTTGAGACAGGGTTTCACAAAGTTGTTAAATTGCCCAGAAAGGTGTTGAACTTGTGATCTTTCTGCCTCAGCCTCCCAGAGTGCTGGGATTGCAGATCTATGGGTCCAGGTGTCCGTTGCTCCAGCAGCTTGTTTTTATTTGTTTTCTTGTTTTTTTTTTTTTTTTTTTTGAGGCGAGTTGCCCTATATCATTCAGGCTCATACCAATCCTCCTGCCTCAGTCTCCTGAGTGCTGGGATTACAGGCGTGTGCCACCATGTCTGACCCCCCCAGGCTGACATGTGATTTTGCCTGCCCTACTTACGGGTGCCTGGAGGGCGTGACTCCCAAGGGGCTGACCAGGCACGCTCTGATGTTCACATCCATGGGAGCTCTGGGTGGCCCCTGCCCCCTCTACTCTCACATAGCCCCTTCTCTGGGATTTTCCAGGCCCCAGGCTTCTCCGGGGTGGCCCCGCAGCCCCCCATTCCAGCCTGCCCCAGGCTATGGCTGCAGCTCCGTCCATTGCCCCATGCTCCCCTCTGCCTCCACACGGTTGCCAACTTGCCGACCACTGGGGGGCCCCACTCGAGGGCCACCCTACGTGGGGTGGCATCCCCATCCTGCCTGGCCTCGTCCCCACACGGACAGGTAGGTGCCCAGGAGACTGTGGTGTGCACGAGGAGTGGACGCGTGTTGGAGGCAGACCCCTGGGCCCCAGGCTCCAGGCTCTGAGCGGCCAGTGTTGGTGAGAAGAGCACCGTGGGGAACGCACAGGATGGTCACCTCGGCAGTCCCTCGCTCGGGGACACAGAGGGTGTGCTGGGGACCTGACCCTGGGCTGCCATGCCGCCCTGCCCAGCAGAGGGCACTGTCCCAGGCCGCCCAGCCGCCTCCTCAGATTATTTTTAAAGCTCAGCAGGACACAGGTATGGTCAAAAACACAGTGAACGCCTGAATTTATTTAAAAGAGATTTATTATTGTAGAAGACACACAGCCACAAATCCCATTAAAATGTACCCCCTTCCTCCGCACACTCTCATCCCATGTCCTTACCGCCTTCCGAGGCAGGCATGGACGTCCTCTTCCCTGAGGTCCTCAGTGGTGCTGTCCTGGCATCCTGAGCCGGTTCAAAACGTTAACCTCTCCTGGTTATGCTGGCTTTGGGGCAAAGCCAGAGTTGCAGGCACCAGGTCCAGTGAGGACACATTGTAATATTTTTATTTGACAGAAATGGCCATGAACTTTGGATCAGCTAGGGGCCGTCACACAATATGGCGGTGTTCAGATGAGAAAGCTATTCCAGCCAAAGACATGGTGTGAACCTCCCGATGTCTCCCCAGCCCTCTGGGCACAGTGACCCTTTGTTCTTGGCAGTGTCTTTCACTGCATGAACTTCCGTGCTCTCTCTCTCTCTCTCTCTCTCTCTCTCTCTCTCTGTTTCCAGGGCTGACGATGGGGCCCAGGGCCCCCACACTCTGCCATATCCCAGCCCATTGCTTTGTTTGGTTTTGTTGTTTACACAAAGGGTCTCACTAAGTTGCTAAGTCATCGGGGCTGGGCTGGGGCCTGTGCTCCTCCTGCCTCAGCCTCCCAGAGTGCTGGGATGGCAGGCCTGCCCCACTGGGCCTGGCCAGAATTTTGAATCCCCCAATTCCACCTGGGACAATATCCCTGATTGCCCATCACTGCCTGTCAGTGTCTCCAGGCACTGTCCTGTGTCTGGGCCCCTGCAGGACAATCCTATGAAGCCAGCTAAGAAATGGCAAGACCGTGGTCAGAAGCCAGGGCCCGTGGGGTCCACGTGGCCTGCATTTGCCACTAGGTCACTCATCTTCACAGCTACACTGGATGGGAGCCCAGACAGGGTGACCGTCTTCTCCTGGAGTATCCAGCCAGGATGTGGCCCTGGGGACTTGTCCCAGGGGAGGAGGCAGCGGGGACCCCGTCGCCACCTGGTCATAGCTCTGACTGCCTCAGGAGACCTGGAAGGGGAGGCTCAGCTGCTGAATGGGCCAAGGCCTGGGGTGGTGGCCGCACAAGGGGTCAGTGAAGTCCCTTGACCTCTGGTTCTTCGTTTCCTGTTCTGCCAAAGAGGAAATGTTTACACAGTGGCCTGCGGACACTCAGCAGGCTCCGGGCCATGATTAGCAGGGCAGAGGAGCCCCACCCCTGAGGAGGAGTCCTGCCTGGCCAGGGTCAGATGGCCTGGCATCTCCCTAACAGGCATGGCTGTGACCTCAGGCAGGTCCCTTCCAGTGAGAAGGCCAGAGGCAGGTAAGCCGGTCTCCAGACTTCTTGGAAGCCCGGGAGTGGGCCTGTCTCTGGGGACTATATGAGGGGAAGGGTGTGAGCACTGGGGCACATCGGCGTCCTCTGTCCTCCCTGGGTGGCATGGTCATGGGACTCTGATCCAGCCCACACCCCAGCACCTGGGTCCATGCCTCAGTGGATGAGTGAAACCAGTACTCGCGATGCACCCATGGCTAGCTGTCCCAAGCCTACAGGCCAGCGGGTGGCTGGTGTCCCTGGGGGCCAGGACAGTCCTGCCAGCTACGTCAGCGAGGGACTTATAAATGAGAGGGCAAATGCGCCCCCCCCCCCCAACTCTGCTCCCTGACCCAGGCTTGGGGCTGAGGACTTGACACCTTACCGTCCCTGAAGCCAACGTTGAAGGAGCTGGGCTCCTATGTCACTTGGGGCTGCCCACCACCCTGGAAGATCTAGTGCAGGCGACAGACACGGCCGAGATGCTGAGCTCTGGAGGGCCCAGCAGGGGGCCTGGTCCTCCTCGGCGCAGCTGCTGGGGACAGACTGCAGGCAGCAGAGGCAGGCCACCCTTGGAGGGGCTTGAGCGGGGAGGAGGGATAGGGCTGTAGTGCACCATGACCCCGTGATCACGAGGAGAGGTCCATGGGTCAGCTGGCCAGAGAGTGGTGCCCAGGAACGGGGCAACTCTACCCCCGGAAAGCAGAGCCCCAATTACATATAGGTCCTGGTAGACACATCATTCTCTTGTGAGTTGGGCCATTGTGCCTCTATACATGGATTTGATCCATTCGGGAAGTAACATGATCTTATTTTAATGAGCCGCACGCGCAAAGATGCTTTCTCCTGTGAGGTCATGGTCTGAGGTTCTAGGACACAAGGATCTCAAGGGGAAATGCTTTAGCCAAGGGCACCATTCTGCTCCCAGGCCCAGAGAGGCTGTCCCTGGTGGCTGGAAGTCATCTGGGTGCCAGGCTGCTCCTAGTGGGCAGCCCCACTAGCCTTGAGTGGAGGTCAGCCTGGCCTGGGGCCTCAGGCACACGTTTCTCCTCTGGCACTGCAGCTCAGTTCCTTGTGTGCGAGCCACTACAGGTCCTCAGAGTGTGACCAGAGCAACGTGCTCGCCCCTGGCCTTCTTCCCCACTCTCATGGCTAAGATCTCAGTGGCCCAGAGTCTCCTGTATTTAGCAGGTCCCAGGGTCCCAGGGTGCTGTGCTCACCAGGGGTGGGCTCGTGGCTGACTGTGCTATGAGGAGGCGGGCCCTGCTCGGAGGCGGCTCCCTGGGGTGTGACCTGGAAGGGCATGTGCTTGTCCTGTCTCCTCCCTTCTCTCTCTGCTTCCTGGCTGCTACCAGGTGAGCAGCTGTCCTCTGTCATGCTTTTTTGCCATGCTGTTTCTGCTTTGGGGCTGGGTGACCATGGACTGATCCCTCTGAAACCCTGAGCCAAAATAACGCCCTCTCCTTTAAGCTCTGGGTGTCAGGGTGACTAGCACCCCATCTGCATCTGGACTTTATCTTAGGGGCTGAAGGCAAGGCCAGGCTCCACAGCTCGATGGCTGTGTGCACTTGGGAGAGGGACCTCCCCTCTCTGGGCCATGTGTGAAGTGCAGGTGATGTGTAGCCCAGGGCAGGGCCACCTTGAGGGCTGGAAGAGGTCATACACAAGGTGCTCCACAGACAGTTGTTCCTGTCCTGTGACTGTGTGGGCACTCAGGGTGGGTTCCTAATGCCAGGATGGAATCCACAGATTGGCTGAGCCTCAGTTCCCTCTCTAGTGACAGGCCCCATGAGGCCAGCTGGGCAGGGATGCTTTGTCCTTCTCTTCTGTTTCTCCACCAGGATACCTGAGGAAGACACTGTCCTCTGTCCATGTCCCTTGTCCAAGGCAGGAAATGAACCGGGGGACAGAGTGGGAAACTACAGCCTGTCTGTGGAGCACAGCCTGTGACTGACTCTAGGCATTGAGGTGGCCACACATTGTCTGCAACACAGGTCAGGCCTTGGCAGAGTCACGCCCCTGCTAGGCACCAGGACCAGGGCTGCCCCGTTGGCTGACCTTCCTGGGTCACACTGTCCCTGTCTGTGCTGAGGTTGGGAACTGGCCAACAGCCTAGCCCCTTCCTAGAGTGAGCTGTGCTCCCCGAGACAGTGACCTCAAGCTTTGGAGGATATCTCTGAGTGGCTCACTTTCTGCAGACTGGGCCAAGAGCTGGTGGTGCAGCGGAGCCTATGGCCGCAAGCCTGAAGACACACACACCATGATTTCCAGTGAAGTCCAGACATGCTCTCTGGTGCTGGGGCCAGCCTAGCTCCAGCTGCGGCCAGGTTGTACTGGGTTCCATCCACGATGCCAGCTCGCTACGTGGTGACTGGAACTTGCCGGTGCGCAAGCCCAATGTACCCAAGCTGAAGACACATCCTTATGGCACCATATGGCATGGCCTGGTGACATTGGTGGACGTGTGACCATCTATTATTCTGCCATGGTTTGGGGCCAGCATGTGCCTGGCATCCCCTGAGCATCCTGTGGTCTATGTCGGGGCCTCCTGCCTTGCCGCAGGGCTGGCTGGCCGGCCACACATTTCTTTATATCTGGGCCCCACCTGGGGCTGACACCCGCTGTGTACGGAGCTCCCCTGGAGGGCTGATGCTTAGTATAAGTGGTGCCATCAGGTGTCTGAGGGGCAGCGGTGTCAACATCCCATTTCACAGGTAGCACATGGAGGTTTAGGAAATTGGGTCAATGACCAGGGAGCAGAAGAGCTAGGTTCCAACCCTGGGAAGCCGAGCTCCTTCAAGTCCACGTGCCCAGGGAGGTCCCTTCCCCTTGCTCCCATGACCCGGGCTCCTGGCCCAGGCCTGGTGTCTGTGCTGCCCCGACTGTGCCGGTCATGGCGGCCCAATGGGTTTGAGGGACCCTGAGTACTTGGGGAGAGCAGAAGATGCTGTCGCATGTGCTGCTGACTTTTAGGCAAAAGGGCTGCGGGGTTAACTTTGGGACAAAAGCTGATATTCCAGCAGCGACTGAGATGCAAGAGCTGCTGGGAAAACTGTCTGGGCCGAGGAGTCCGAGATCCAAGGGTTGTCACCAGGGGAAGGTCAAGTTCCCAGCGGAGTGATGTTTGGTGGATGCATTACTGTCCGTCACGCTGCCCTGGCTGGGGGGCCCTGCCCACTGGCTGACGAGCCTTGTCCCAGGGGGACAAGCTGAGTGCTGATGTCATTAGGAGCATATTGGACAGAAGAGTGAGGTTCTGAGAAGGCGGCTGACCAGTGTGGAGAGACGTGAGAAACCAGGAAAGGCCCAGATGGTCTGTCCCTGAGCCCCTGGGAGGGCCAGCTGTGCCCGCTTGGGTTTAGGACTTCTAACCCCACGGCTGTGGAATAGAACCCGATGCTTATAGTCACAAATTATTGCTGCAGGCACAGGGAGCTGGAAGACGTGAGGACGGCCGGGACATGGCCCCAGGGTGGGTCAGGAAAGGTCACTGGCCAGCCACCGGTGCGGAGCATGTGCAATCCTCTTTGCTGTGACAACCAGAGGGGACCTGGACTGGCCGATAGCTGTGATGCCCATCCCCCTGGCTTCCTTTCACTCCCTGAGGGACAGGACAGCAGGGACAGCTGGCCTGAGGTGACTTCACAGCCACGCTGGCCCCCTGGCAGGAGGTGTGGCTGGGCTTGCTGGCCATAGCTCTTCCCTGTCCCCACTGCACTCAGAAGTGGTGTGGACACGGCTCCTACATGGAAGAGGTGGGGGGTTCTGGGCCCGTTCCCAGCACTGTGGTAAGCCCACCAACCTTCTGGACCGTTTCTGGGTTTGCTCCTCCCAGCCTCCCCTCCGCCACGCCATCTGCCGCCGTCCTGGGCAGCCCTGCCAGTCTTTGGGGTGCCCTGCCCTGGCCGGACTGGGCGCTGGTCAGGAGGCTTCTGTGTAGATGAACTTGCACCACTTTGCAGGCTCAAACTGGACCAATGGGCAGGCTCAAATTTGGGCCAATCGCAGACTTGAATTCTGGCCAATCAGCAGGCTTGAATTTGGACCAATCACAGGCTTGCACCTACTATATAAATAGCCCATGGTCCTCAGTTGAGCTATATTGCCATCCTGTTTTTGTTTATCTCTTAGGTTTTTCACACAGAATCTCGCTGACGTTTCCAAGTTGCCCAGGCCGGGCTTGAACTTGTTATCGGCTTGCCTCGGCCTCTCCGAGGTCTGGGACAACAGGTTTGCCTCAGCCCCCTGGCAGCTAGGTCCTTCGGAAGCCCTGTGTCTTGGGACTCCATCACCTAGGGCACATCTGGGGTTCCTGTTCAGAGGCCCCAGGGTGGGGGCCACTTCCTGGGGACGGTGTGGAGGTGCATACCCTTGGGACTTTACCTAGGGTGACAGATGGTGGCTCAGAGCCCACAGCTACCCGCTTCCCCAGGGGCCTCTGCCGTGGTCCTGGTGGGGACGAGGGAGTGGGAACATTCTCCTTCATGGGGCCAGCACCAGCTGCCAAGGCCAGTGGAGTGGAGGTCAGCAGGAAGTGCAGCTGTACCAGGGAGCTGGGGGCTTTCGGGGAGGAGGGAGAGCCCCTGGGGGACCCACCCCACGCGAGGCCCGCGCCGCCCAGGCCTCTGGCTCAGGAGCTGAGTGGGCAGGAACCAGGGGAGGAGGCCGGGCTGCATGTCTTCAGTGACTCCCTGATCTTATCTTAATCCCTGGAGATCGGGAAGCCAGGGGCCTGGAGCTGGGCTGCCGGCTGCCTCCCACGGGCCCTCCGCCCCTGAGAACTCCCAGCCTGCTTGGCCAGGGGGCCTGTCTTCCCTGGACGCTGGACGCTTGCTTCCCACCGGCCCGCCCCTCCCCAGGGGCGCACCTCCTTGGCCGGAGGGAGCCTTGTGGGGAGCTGTGCCCGGGGACCCCCTCCCTCCGCCTCTGCGTTGCCATCTATAAAGTGGGGCCCAACGATCTGCACACCTTGTGGGGCACAGCGGAGGCTGCCCAGCCCCCTCGCCCCGCCGCACAGCAGCACCCAGGGAAAGGCTGGGCGCCCCAGTCCCCTCCCCACAGTGGGTGAGGTGCCGCCTGACTCTGCTGGTCCGGACAGCAGCACCGCCACGATTATGGAGCCACGATTATGGCTTGTAATGGATAGCTACCAACGCTTAAATAAAAAAAATGACTAGTAAAAGCCACATGGCCGCAAGCCTCCCCCATGCTCCTCCCTGGCGGTGGACCTTGCCGGGCTGAAGCAGCCCTGGCGTCCTCCTTAGGGGCGGGGGGAGTGGGTCCTTCAGTTGTGCTGTCTGTCGTGGCTGCCCCGTGTCTGAAGAGGTCTAGACCTTTCTTGGTCGTGCTGACTTTGAGGAAGGGCCAGAAGCCACCGGTGCCGTATCCACCGAGTTGTGGGGCAAGGGTGTAACCCCATGGTTTTATGTGCTGTCTTCTGTGTACGACCTTTTTTTGATCACACATCCTACCAACATTGAGGAAGGAGGACTCCAGAGCAATGGGACAAAGGAGGGCATGTGTGGGTGGGGAGTGGCGTTTGGGGGTCCACGTGTGGGTGGGGAGTAGCGTTTGGGGGTTCACTGTAGGTGGAGAGTGGTGTTTGGGGGTTCATGGCAGTGTGTCTTTTACTGTAATTCTTTTTAGCTTCAGTGTTCACCGTACAGATTGGTCACACTGTGTATGTCCATGTCACAATGGGGAAGACCCAGGCAAGTCGGGACAAAACCACGCCCATGGTCACCTGTGATAGAGTGGCAGAGAGAGCTTTCCTGGACCAAGAGCTGGGGCTTAGATGCCTGTCCCCCAAGCCTCAGGTGGCCACATGGTGGCCAGCTCTTGTCCCCGTGCCTTTGCCCATGAGGGCTTTGGTGAGCATGGAGGAGCTGGCTGCTCGCTCTGGGCTGGTTTCTCAGAAATGTGGCTCTTCTTAGGATGTGACGCTGGTGACATGGCATTGCCCAGGAGCCCTGTGTGCTCTCTGGGCTGCTGGTAATGGGAGGGTCAGTCCCTTCCACGGAGCATGCTCAGAATGGTCAGCTCACCCCTTGGGGCTGTCCCTACATACTGGACAGCCTCACCTTCCTCAGACTGAACGCCACCTTTGGACAGGAGTGACTGCACAACGTCAGCATCTAGCAATGACTGCCGACAGCGTGGTGAGGACATCTGCCATGGTCAGCTTTGAATGGCTCTCCTGAAACTTGGGGATTTACAGTCACAGGGAAGCAAGATGGGGCTCCTGTGACTTGGAGGCCACAGGTAGGTTTGAACGATCCTGTAGGGAGGACTGGAAGGGGGACCTGAGGTCGCCTTTGCCCTGAGAAAAGGGCCTAACCTATGCCTCTGGGCTCCTGGCAGCTGTGGCCACCCTTCCTTCCTCCTGGCCCTGCTTGCCATTGTATGTGGCCCCCTGGCATGCTGCGGGCTGCGCTGGCCACCATGTCTGGGAAGGCATATTCAATTGTTCTTCCAGGATGGGCTCAAACATAAACAGCCCTGGACGGTGGGCATCCGGACTCCGGGGTTCCCTCGGCTGTATCCGGGGTGTGTCATTTCCCCAGGGAAGCTGTGGGCGAGGGGTGCAGTTTGGGACAGCCATTCATGTGACCAAGGGGCGGCCAGGACCCGGGACTGGGGGTTGACCCAGCGTGACGCATATTCCCTGCCTGCCTGTGTGAGGCTGGTGCTAGCTGGCGTCATAGGAAATTTATGCCAGGCACGAGGCCATTGTGCTGTGGTATCTGCTGCCTTCGAGACTTCGGGAAGCCACTGAGTGCTGGACTTCCTGGGTTCCAAGCTTTCAAAGTCGGTTCACTCTGAGAGGGAGCACCTCTCGGGAGGCAGAGGCTGGGGGGGTCACTGGAGTCAGGAGCCCAGGGCCAGGCTGGGTCACACACAGATCCCATCTTAAAACAAAAGAGCTAGCTGTGGGGGGCTCACGAGGCAGGAAGACGCGAGTTTGAGCCTGGCCTTGGCAACTCGGTGACTTGGTAAGATCCTGTCTCAAAATCAAACATAAAAAGAACTGGGGAATATGACATAGCTCGGGACAGAGGCCCCGGCTTCAACTCAGCACTGCCACAAAAGTTTCTCATTTGAGCAGCTCGGGGTGTGTGTGTGCGTGTGCGTGTGTGTGTGTGTGTGCGTGTGTGTGTGTGTGTGTGTGTGTGTGTGTGTGTGTGTGTGATATCCTGGGTACAGAGACGTGCAGGTGTGCAGGGTGGTTTGCCTCCCTGGAACTGCCCTGCAGCCCAACCCGTGGAGCAGAGGCCGTGGCCGAGCCCCGAGCCTGCTGGGCGGGCATCCTGACCATTCATCACACGGGCGGGCCAGGGCTAGCGTGGCTTCAGCAGGAGATAGTGCAGGAAAAATGCTGTTTATCTGGCTGCTGCCTGCAGGCCCTGTGACGGGGGATGGGCCCGTTTGTCAAAATGTCCCTGCTGGGGCCTCAACACCCTGTTGGCCTGGCGTCGCCCCGCTGCGTGGTACGTGGTCCCGCAGGCCCATCTCCCACGCTCGGTGAGACTTTGCGGTCCAAAGCTGTGGCTGCAGGTGCTGGCCCACCTGGGACACGCAGTGGCCCTGCGTTCTTTGTTTCTGACTCCTCGATGTCGTGGGGCAGCTATGTAATGCAGCAAAGCCAGGTGATCTGGTTGGATGAGCTGAACACTGTTGGTGACTGGCACCTCGCTGGGCCTTGGGCAGGATGCTTGTCCTTGTCCCCGGCCTAATCCTGTTTGAATGAGTGTCCGTGTTACGCAGTGCGGTGAGGGTCGGCTGGGAGCACACATGCTGTGATCGAAACACACAGTAACCATTTAAATGTGAAAAAATTATTAGTTTCCACAAATCCTTTCAAATTCCAACCTTGTCCTTGAAACACAATTATCCTTTTATTCTTTATTTAGTCCAGGTTCATCCTGGACTCACTATGTAGCCCAGGATGGCCTTGAGCTCATGGTGATCCTCCTGCCTCAGCCTCCTTAGTGCTGGGATAACAGGTGTGCTGGGGAATGGCTCCCAGGGCTTCGTGCACATGGGGCAAGCTCTCTAACGACTGAGCTCTGCCCAGCTCCCAGCTCCCAGCCTCTTCTGTGCCACTTTCGGAAGCACTTCAGGGTGTGTGTTTACGGCTATGGTTTTGTCAAATGAAATATTTACAGTGTGTCCTCGTCTGATTCACTTGCTGGGTCCAACCCCGTGCAACCTCTGCCCCTTCCCCAAAGCCGGAGTGACGCCAAAGCGCAACATTCGGAAAAGATTCAGGACACTGAAGCAGAGATGGGATGGTGCCGCTGAAGACTCTCAGGAAAGAGGACCCCCAGAGCTGCCTTGGGGTGGCGGGGCCGTGGGCCGGGTGTGCAGGAAGCCCGTGGAGGGTGCTCGGGAGGACTCATGACCATTTGCTTTTTTACTGTAATAATTTTTAAAGTTTAAGCACATCGTGTTTTTTTTTTTTTTGTTTGTATGTATTTGTGATACATGCTCATGTACACATGTACATACCGGCTACACACAGCTTGGGGATCTGGGGCATACATATATATATATATATATATATATATATATATATATATATATATATATATATATATATATAATTTTTTTTTTTTTTTTGAGCCAAGGTCTCCCTCTGCAGTCCAGGCAGATCCTGAACTCACAGCTATCCTCCAGCCTCAGCCTCCCAAGTGCTGGAAGGACAATTTACAATTTTACAATTTACAATTTTCTGGGTGTTTTTTCCCCTTCCCCCTCCTCTAAGAAGTCTACTTCCTTCCCCCCCCCCCCCCTTCATTTCCTGTCTTCTCTCTCTCAGTTATTTGCACTTCGGGAGTGGGGGATGTGGTCATTTGTTCAATTAGGTCCGTGATGTGGGAGGTGGGGCAGGGGCTGGCAGGTGGGGGGAGGGGGGCAGCTCGTCCAGGGCCCGTGAGGTCTCCGGCCCGCTGAGGGTCTCAGGGTTGTCGCTGCCTGGGGCTGGCCCGGCCTCTTTACATATGGGCATTGGCAATGGCTTTGGGGCTGACATGTCCCCGGTGGCCCCTGTTGGCCTTACCTGCCCGGGGCAGGGTGCCTGGTGCCTTGAGGGTGACCCTGCCTGCCCCGAGGGTGGCCGTAGTCACATGGGTCTCACAGGTGACTGGTCATAGGAGGGAACTGCTTCAGCGTCCACTGTTGTTGTCAGTACCGTGCAGGTGACTTCAGCCACGTGTGGCCAGGCACCAGGTGCCTTGCCCCAGCCCACTCATCATCCGGCAGGGCATCTCCTGCCCGGACTAGTGCTTGTCCTGGCCACCAGGAGGGGTCCCATGAGGGCCAGTCCAAATACACAGTGAAGATTAAATAAAACTTTATTGTGGTAAAGACACTCGGCCATGAGTGCCCCTCAGAATCCTCCCCTTCGCTTCGAACATGCCAGCTTTCCTGCCCGTTTCTGAAGTGGTCCCGGAAGTCCTTGTTCTTGAGCAGTACTGAAGGCGCATTCATCAAAAATATAGTGACGGCCACTGCTGAGCACCATGTGACAGAAAGGTAGGCTTGTAACAGACGGTGATGCGGCCTTGAGGATCTCCTCAGCCACTGGATCTTAGTCCCGGTGGGGCGCAGCTGCCGTGGGGAAAGTGACAGCAGCTGTGCTGGGCAGGGATGCCTAAAATGTCATCTCCCTGAGGGTCACCACAGCTATGGTGACACCTGTCATGGCCTGGGCTTCTTGGTTACAGGGCCGTGACCCCCAGCCAAGCAGTTCTGGGGCTCTTGAGATGGGACACAGGAAGCCCACATGGTGTCCCCATGGTGTCACACCTACGGGCCACCACCAGCTCTTGGGGAGGTGGGTTGTGGGGTTAGCCCTGGGGCCTTTCCCTGAAGCGCCCTGGGGTCACTGTGCAACTTGTATTACTTTTCCCTCGTGGATCTGGGGATGGAACCCGGGGCCTTCACACTAAGCTACTGCTATAGTCCACTTTTCACTTTTGATTTTGAGACAGGGTCTTGCTAAATTGTTAAAGTTGGGCTTAAACTTGCAACCCTCCTGCCTCAGCCTCCTGGAGTGCTGTGGGCTGTGGCCTGCCTGTTCCCACCCGCACCCTCCTCTGTCCTCAGCTCTGAACTGAAGCTCTCTGTCAGGCACACTGAAGTCTGGAGTTTGAAGAATTGGTCCAAAGGAGCTGAAAATAACTCGTTAAAAAGTTTTCTCATATTTCGTATTAAAATAATATTTTGTATAGATTATATGAAATAAATATATTTTGAAGATGACCTTCACCTATTTTGTTTCACTGATCATTAGTTATGTGTGTGGCTCAGACTCTGGCTCAGTGCAAGTCGAATCCACCAGGGCCACCAAACCAAGGCTCAGGAGTCATCTGCCCCATGCCTGTCCTTGCTATCAATAAAGTTTTATTGGTACATGGTCACGACCACTTGCTGATGTGTTATCTGTGGCTGCCTGCCTGCTGCGAGGCCACGCTGAGTGGATGCCGTGTTTTTCACAGAGACAGGCAAGGAACCCTGTGGCCTTTCTATTAGCAGCCCTTGCTCTCAAGCCAAGTCCGGGGCCAGGTTCCACATGTGTTGACAATCTCTCTCTGAGGCATCATGGGAACTTCCAGCTCTGTCTTTCCTAAAGTCTTGGAGATGAAAATATGAGTTCTGACAATAAGGATAAGAACTCCTATCTACCTTTTGATGACAAAATAATAAATTATGGTGGGGTTGTGGAACAAAAAAAAGGGTGCCTTTGGGTGGCCCTGAAATTGGGTAACTGGAGTTTGCACCCAGGTGGGTCCCCCGGACACGGTACCTACATGTGTCCTCCGAGGGCTGTTTACTTGGGCCGATGGGCTGGGAGGGCATTGAGCTGAGACAGGCCTGAAGAGGCTGGGCCTCACTGTGGGGGTTCAGGAGGCCGGCCATCTGGTTTGTATTATGTTTATAAGGTCGATGGCAAATAAGGGTATTAGTGCTAATTTACTTATTTAGGGAATGACTTAGTCCTGGGGTCAGGACTGGGGGGAGCAGGCTCCCCGTCGGCCTGTGGAGTTGTCTGGAGGGAAGTGGGGGCCAACATGCCATCCCTGGTGAAGACTGGAATCTTTGCAAAAACAGCCCGGCATGCCCTGTGGTCTCTGGCTGGACAAGGACTCCCAGGCCCCTCCTCTGACCCCTCTGCCGAGATCTTGTCCTTCCTCTAGCCCCTGGGTACTAGTCTGCACTGTGGTCCAGGAGTGTAGGTGGCCTAGGGGTCAAAACCAAAGCAGCAAGCCTGGCATTGTCTCTAGACCCAGGTCCTTGTCCAGCAGCTGCAGTTCTCTGGATCACAGGGGCCACGAAAGATGCCCAGAGGAGCTTGGTCTCCAGAGAGTCACTGAAGAACAGCTTTCATGTGTGCCTGCTGCCTCAGGGGAGCGGAGAGGCGTGGGTCCCCATCCATCGGCTCCAAGCCAGGTCCCAGACCCATTTCCCCACGGACCAGAAGTGACGTCAGGGTGACTTCCAGGTCATGGCCTTCTGCACAGGCTCCACCCTCAGATGGGGGATCTGGTTCCAGAATTCTAACTTCTAGCAGAGGCATGGTGGCCTTTGGCCTGTTTTTATTTTTAAAAAATAGGGCCTTGGACCGAACCTAGAATAGGCTCAAACCCCAGCTATGCCCAGTGTGGCCTTAGGGAGCTTCTTTTTTCCCAGCTATGACAAAGTAGAGTGTGTTTAGTGCTGCCTGCGTAGGCCCAGGTGTGGAGACTGGTTAGTGCTGTCTGTAGGGCACAGGTGCAGAGGGATTAGTGCCGTCTGCCTGGGTCACAGATGAGGGGTTTAAATCTCCTGCTGAGCACCAATGATCTGCATGTAGGTGACACTTTCCTGACCAGGTCAGAAGCCTAGACCGTTGGAGGTCTGGCAATCTCAGTCAGGAGGCTTGGTCCGTTTCTATCTCCCAGGCCTCGCTATGATTCAGCCATTTATTTTCTTTAGAGTCTCAGCAAGGAGTCTCCATGTTCACTGCCATTTTAGATAAAATTGTCAGAGTGAAATTCCTGAGGACAATGGGATGCCAGCAGCTGGGCGCTCCTCCGAGGAAAGTCCCCTCCACCTCTGTGATGTCGCTCCAGCTGTTTCCTTCTGCCAGCTGTGACGTCTGGGATCTTCTGTTTCTAATTCTCTCTTTCCTTGAAAACAAGGTCTTTTCTTTCCCCCCAGTTTTGGGGATGGAACCCAGAGTCTTTAGACTGGTCTACATACTTAGCCTTTTAATTGTTTTTTTTTAGTGTTGAGACAGTGTCTCATCAAATTGCCCAGTCTGGACTCAAACTTGAGATTCTCCTGCCTCAGCCTGCCAGAATGTTGGGATTACGTGTGCTCCATCAGGCCAGTCTGAAATGCACCCTATCTTCATGATAGAAAATAGTTAAAATGCTAAACAGAAAGGCATGAGGAATTGAATTAAAGCCACCTGAAATCCTCCCCACCCAGAAACAACTCACCTTCATGACATTGGCCCCGAGACCACCTCAGCCCGAGCCAGCATTGGGAGGGACCCGACTTCACCCATCTGAGCACCAGAAGACAAGCCCAGGCTCCATGGAAGACCAGAGGAGTGAAGCCCTCACAGGGTGTGCAGTCGCTATGGTGACCAGGCAGGTCACCTCAGGACAAGTCCTCTTCCGCCACTTCTGTGTCCGGTGCAGTGAGCCCTGGGTGGGCCCCCAGAGAGGCTCAGGGACGAGGTGGGCAGACTTCCCTCTGGCTGGGAGAGTGTGTCGGGACCACGCACAGTGTCTGGACAGGGCTGTCCTTGTGTGTGGCCTTGTGCCGCTCCTACAATGGCATTGCTATCAATTCATTTCACATCAAAGTGGGGGACAAAGACGTCACCTCATGGCCCTAGGGCCCAGGATCTGCCCCAGGAGCTCAGGCACGGCTGGATCCAGGAGCAGGAGTGAGCTGGTGGGAGCCTGCCTGCCTCGCTGCCACAGTTTTCTGTGCTCTGGTCTTAGGCAGAGTTGCTCCTCGCCCAGTCCATGTCACCCTGGGCTGACCAGCGGGCCTGGCTGCAGGCTGTCCCTGAGCCAGTTGAGGTGACTTGGGTTGTCTGGGCCTGGTCTTTGTTCTTCCTGACTCAGGGGTGTGCTGATGTCTGTCAAGTCCTGTGGACTGGGCGTGGGCGAGGGTTCCCAGGAACACTGTGCCTCAGGCGGACACCGGGGCTGTCCTGTGCGGGGCGTGGGATGCCCCCGGGACGATCCAGAGGGTAGCCTCTCCTCATGCCCCACCCTGCTGGGACTGTCCTGGGCCCGTTGGCTTAGGTCACCCAGAAGTGAGGCAGCCTGAGCTGGCAGCTTGTGTCAGTGTGGACCTGAGGATGGAGTGACAGCCTGTGGGGGTGGCAGGTTCCAAACGGCGGAGAGTGGCTTTGTGAACACGCCGTGATATGTTACAGTTGTCTGAGCATGTGGACAGTTTCTGGGGCCTCCGGGGACAGAGAGTCCACAGAGAGGACAGATAGTGGACAGGGTCTCTCCCTGAGGCCCCTGAGGCCCTCCCACTGCTGCTGGCCCTGTGATGGCCAGAGCAAGCCAGCTGTCTGTCTGTTCTGCCCCCTCTAGTCATGTTCCGTTGTCCCTTGGTGCTGCTGCCCAGCAGCTGTCACCAGTCTGTGCCACCCATGCCCCATCCCCTTCCGCCCACATGGCTTATGCTGTCTTGGCTTTAGTTGGCTGGGGATACCCGGGGACAGCTGGGGTGGACTCAGGTGCCACCAGGCTGTGGGATCCTTCTGCTGGCCAAGTAATTAGGCCACATCTGGATCCAATTAGCCGAGGATCCTCCACCACCGGTGACAGGAGGGTGAGAATGAGGGCAGGTAGCCTTTATCATCCACAGGGCAGAGCCGGCCAGAGAGTTGGCTGCAGGGTCAGCCTACTTCCTGGGGTCTGTGGGGGTGGGTGGAGGGAGATGGCTGTGTGGGAGTGGGGAAGAGCAGGGAAGGCCAGCTCAGGTGGGGAAAGCAGCCCACTGCCCCCGGTGGACCCCAGGGGGAGCTCATGTCCCTAGAGTTTCTGGGAACTAGGAGGACCACAGGGCCCTTAGTGTCACCTTGGGGCCCCCTAGCCTTGCTTCTTGTGTGTGACAAGGGTTTCAGCTAATCTAGGACAAAGCATGTGTGTCTTGTGCTCCTTAGAACCTTCTAAAAATGTGGCTCTCCAGTCTAACACTACAAGGTCAGTGGGGAGTTGGTGGGCTGACACAGGCCAGGCTACCTGTAGTCTGGGAGGGGGACCAGGGAAGGGACCGGGGATCTGCAGGTCTGATGTTTCCCCGGCAACGCTGACATCGTTGGGCACAGTGGCCTCCTCTGAGAACCCAGCTGTGGGTCCACCCGAGGACTTGGACCAGGCTGCACACAGAAGCCATTGGGGACCTTGCCAGCCTGCTGAGGCTGGGTCCCACCGAGAGGTACAGGTCTGCTGCCCTTCTGGCTGTGAGTTGGGGGTTTTAGAACTCCCCTGGGGATTCCAATGCCAGCAGAACCTGTGCCTGTGAGGACACCCTTGCCACAGATGGCTCTCCGTAAGCCGGGCTCCGTGCTGGGAGTCTGCAACAGTCATTGAACTCTTAGTACACCTCAGGTGCTGTCCTGAGGGGTTATTGCTGGGCTAGGAATGGAAGGCATTTTGTCCCTGTGTAGAGGATGGAAACACCAAGGTACCCCTCGCCCTAGCATATGCACTGACAGAGACCTGGGCCCAGGAACCCCCCACCCTGCTCAGCTGCCAGCACCCTATCCACAGCCCTGTCCCATGGCATGTAGCAGATGGCTGCCGCCAGCGTCCAGCACATAGTCGGGCCTCCAGGGTTGTTGCTGTTGTCACAGTACGGCTCTGGTTCTTGGTGATGAGGCTAGTGCAGCTGGAAGCCCAAGGTTAGGCAGGACACTCCCTGGATGCCATCTGCCATGAGGGCAGTCCTGCATCGTGACCTTTGTCACTGGTTTTCAGGTCCCCGCAAGACCCCTCAGAGTGAAATGGCACAGAAACAGAGGGTCCCGATCCCCACGAGAATCTCCTGCTGAATATTTGAAGTGAAATTTTAAAAGCTGCGGGATCACAATGGGTCAAGAGATCGGGTCTCCTTCTTTACTAATTTTAAATTTTTATTTTATTACTTTTTTGAGACTGGGTCTTGTTCTGTAGCCCAGGCTGATCCTGAACTCACCTTGTAGCCCAGTCTGGCCTTGAACTCATGGCAGTCTTCCTGCCTCAGCCTCCCAAGGAATGGGATTACAGGTGAGCACCATCACACGCTGCCAATATGTGATGCTCAGGAGTCGAACCCAGGGCCTTGAGCTTGCACATTCACTGTCCTGCTGCAGAGGTGCAGTGACTTTGGGGACATTTCAGCAAATGCACATGCACTGAGCGCAGGGGGCTGGGGGGACTGGAACATGAGCGGGACACTTGGTGTTTTCTCTCTTGATTGCTCAGAAATTCCTTCTTTAGTCTTGTATCTGTCACTGGGACACACACCTGATACCGCAGCATAAAGGAGGTGAGCTATATTTTGGCTCACGTTTCTGGAGTGTTCAGTCCTTGGTCAGCAAGATCCAAGGCAGGAAGGGCATGGCGGAGGGGCCTAGTGGGCACGGGATGGGCACAGCTGCAGGTCCCGGCCCAGTGACCCATTCCTTCCGACTGGGCCTCATCTATAAAACGGAGACTTTACGGGGACATAAGTCATGACACTATTCAAAATGACAACAAGCAGGAGAAACAAAAATAGATCAAGACAGCCAATGATTAAGAAGATCTGATTGTCCGAGGAAGAGCAGTGGGCTGTGAAACGTAGAGGTAAAGACCCCAAGCCCAGCTCTGTGAGGTTCCTCCTTCCCTGGTCTCGGTGCTCTGCCGTCTCCCCTCATGACACTGGTGCCCTGGGCAGCGATGCCCCTGGGAAGAACTCTTGTCTCTGCGGTCTCTGTGGATACCAGGGGAGTTCACACTGGAGGGAGTTCTGGGGAGAATGGGGGGCCTGGTGCCAGACACCCACATTAATAACCCCAGACCCACAGGACAGACAAACCCACAGCAGGGACCCTGGGACCCATGGGACACATCACAGCAGGAACTCTGGGACCCACAGGATACACCAGCAGCAGGGACCCTGGGACCTACAGGACACACAGCAGGGACCCTGGGACCCATGGGAAACACTGCAGCAGGGACACAGGGACCCATGGGACATACCACAACAGCAACTCGGGGCTCCCACGAAGGTCAGCAGTAAGTTCCAAACCTTTTGAGCAGTGTGCAATTCATTTTGAAAAACGTTTCCATGAAGATTGTTGGCACGAAAATTTTTATTGATTTTAAAACAGCCCAAGTCACGTTGCGGTGGGATTGGTGATCAGCACAGCTGGGCGGAGTCATGGGCACCTTTGCTGCGCTGGAAAACAGCCACCCATCCTGGTGGCCCAGGTTAAACTCTCCTCATGATCAAGAGTCTGAACATGTGTTTTGGTAGAAAAAACAAAACAAAACAAAACAAAACAAAACAAAACAAAAAAAACAACCCAGCACTCCTGCATTTAATGCTGGAAATCCCTGGAATGCCCAGCCACTCCCCTCCTCTCTGTCTCCCTCCTGCCCTCCGTGCCCCACCTTGCAAGGGGGCTGGGCAGTTCCTGTCCACTACCAGGGGCCTTGGTGTGACCGCCCAGGTGAGTGGCCGGCAGGAGGGCGCTGGTGGGGAGTGACAATGTCACCCACTCAGCAGTGTCACGCTGGGAATTTCCTCTGCGAAGGTAAAAACATGGTATAGCTGGGTCAAATGGGATATCTCACTGCAGTTTTCTGAGGAATCTCCATACTGCTTTCCAGCGACTGTACCAGTTTATGGTCCCAGCAGCAGTGTATGAGAGTTCCTTTTTCACCACAGCCTCTCCAGCATTTAGTTAAAAAAATTTTTTCCCTCCTAGTTTAAAAATTTTAGTAGCAGCCATTCTTACTGGTATTAGATGAAGCCTCAGTGTTGTTTTAATTTGCATTTTTCTGATGGCTAAAGATGTTTAACATTTTTTTCACCTATTTATTGGCCGTTTGGGCTTCTTCCTCTGAGAACTGTTTATTCATTTCACATTCCCATTTTTGATTGGTCCTTTTATTTTGGAGGGTCTATTTTTTTCAGTTCTTTATATATTCTTGATACTCATCCTCTGTCTGAGGAGTAGCAGGTGAAGATTTTTTCCCACTCAGTCGGTGCCCTCTATACTCCGTTGACTGTTTCCTTTTCTGTGCAGAAGCTTTTTAATTTGATACAGTCCCATTTGTTGGTTCTTGGTGTTATCTCATGTGCTTTGTGTGATTTATTGAGAAAGTTCTTGCCTACACCGATGTCTTCAAGGTCTTTGCCTGTTTTTTTTTTTCCAAAAAGTGTTGCCATTTTAATGTCTAAGTCTTTAGTCCATTTTGATTTGAGCTCAGTGCATGGTGAAAGATGTGGGTCTAGTGGTTAGCCATTGTCCCGAGAACCATTTGTTAAAGAGGCCATTGTTACTCCAGTGTACGGTTTGGGCCCTTTCGTTGAAGATCAGATGGCTGTTTCTACTCTTCAGTTCTGTTCCATTGATCCACCTCTGTGTGGTTCTGCCAATACCTTGTCATTTTCATCACTGTTGCTGTGTATTATAATTTGATATCCAGTACTGGGATGTGTCCTGCTTTTGTTTTGCTGCTTAGGATTGTTTTGACCATTCTGCGCCTCTTGTGGTTCCATACAAATTTTTGGATTGTTTTTCTAGTTGCGTGAAAAATGCTGCTGGCATCTTGATTGGGATTACATTGAATCTGTGTGTTAGTTCAGGTAGTATGTCATCTTGACAATGTTGCCTATTCAGAAGCAGGAGATGTCTTTCCATTTTCTAGAATTCTTCTGAACTTCTTTTTTCAGAGTAATAGAGTTTTCAGAGTAGAGGTCCTTCCCCTGCTTCATTAGGCTAATTCCTGGGTACTTAATTTTATTTAAGGAGACTGTCAATGGGACTGTTTTTTTCTGATCTCTTTCACTGTGTTTTCATTGTTGCTGGAGAGGAATGCTACTGATTCTTGTGTATTGATTTTACGTTCTGCAACTTGGCTGAATTTGTCTATTAGGTCTAAGCATCTTCTGGTGGAGTTTTTGGGGTCCTCTATGTAAAGGATCATGTCACCTGCAGATAAGGACAGTTTGACTTCTTCCTTTCCTGTGTGTATTCCCTTTATTCCCGTCTCTTGCCTCATGGCTCTGGCTCAGGTTCTGAGCACTATGTTGAGTAGAAGTGGACACGCTGGTCTTGCTCCTGATTGGAGGAGAAATCCTCTCAGTTTTTCCCTATTTGGAATGGTGGTGCCTGTAGGATTGCCATAAATTGCTTTTATCAGCTTCAGGGATGGTCCTTCTACGCCTATTTTCAGCAGAGTTTTGATCAGGAAGGGGCATTGTATTTTGTCAAAGGCTCTTTCGGCACTTATTGAGAGGATTCTGTGATTTTTGTCTTTGCTCTTGTTAATGTGGCATATAACATCAATTGATTTGTGTGTGTTGAACCAGACTTGCATCCCTGGAATGAATCCAACTTGGTCCTGGTATACTACCTTTTAAAATAATTCATTGCTTTTGGTTGGAAAATATCTTATTAGGATTTCTGTATCAATATTCGTTAAAGATATTGGCCTGTAATTTTCTTTGTTGGGTCTTTGTCTGGTTTGGGGATCAAGATGATACCTGCTTCTAGGAAGGAGAAGGAGTTGGGCAGTGTGCCCTCTCTTTCAATTTCATGGAAGAGTTTAAGGATCATTGGCACTAACTCCTCCCTAAAGTGCTGATAAAATTCTGCAGTGAATTCATCAGATTCTGGGCTTTTCTTTGTTGGTAGACCCTTTATTACTGCCTCAATCTCATCCCTGGTTATTACTCTATTATTCAGGGTTTCAATATCCTTGGGCTCAATTTTGGTAGATCATATGTGTCAAGGAATTTATTCATATCTTCTGAGTTCATGAATTTGTTGGAATATAGTTTTTCAAAAATAGTTTCTTATAATTTTCTGGATTTCAACAATGTCTATTGCGATATCAATTTTTTCATTTCTAATTAAATTGATGTGATTTTTTTTTCTTTCCTTCTTTTGGTGATTCTGGCTAGAAGCTTATCAATCTTATTTGTCATTTTGAAGAACCAACTCTGATTCATAGGTCTTTCATTTTGTTTTAGTTTTAATTTTTATTGATCTTTGCTCTGATTCTTATAATTTTCTTCCTTCTACTGCCTTTAGATTTGTTTTGTTCTTGTTTCTCAAGGACTTTGAGCCACATCATTAGATGGTTAATTTGAGGTTGCTCTGTCTTTCTTAAATGTGTGCACCCATAGCTATGAATTTTCCACACAGTCCTGCTTTCCTCGTGTCCCACAGATTCTGATATGATATGCTTCCATTGTCATTTGACTGTGGGAAGTTCTTGATTTCTTTGTTCATTTCTTCTGTGATCCATTGCTTGTTCAATAATATATTATTTAATCCTCATGTATTTGAATCATTTTTGTGGTTACCTTTGCTGTTGATTTCTAGTTTATTCCACTATGATCTGGAAGCATGCGGGGAATGATTTCAGTTCTTTGGTATTTAAGAACAGCTTATGCCCAAAAATATGGTCTACTTTGTAAAAAGCCCCATATGCTGCTGAGAAAAAGCTGTGTACTGCTGGTGCTGGATAGTTTGTAGAAATGTTAAGTACATTTGCTCTTTGATTTGATTTAGCTCTGATGTTTCCTTGTTGAGTTTTGTCCAGTTGACTTGTCTATTGTGAGAGTGGGGTGTTGGAGTCCCTAGCATGATTGTATTGGTCCTATTTGGCCCTTCATTTTCAGCACTTTCTGTTTTATATAACTGAGTGCATATACGTTTATAATTGTGAGCTCTTTCTGTTGGATTGTTCTTTTTACTGGTATGTAGTATCCATCTTTGTCTCTTCTGATCTGTTTTCGTTTGAAGTCTGCAGTGTTTGAGAATTGTACAGCTACTCCTGCTTATTTTTGGGCTCCAGTAGCATGGAGTATTAACTTCCAGTTTTTGTCAGTCTGTGCACTTGGTGGTGGTAGAGTGTGTCGCTTGCAGACAACAAATGATTGGGTTTTGTTTTTTGATTCACTCTGTCAGTCTGTGTCTTTTGATTGGTGAGTTAAGGCCATTAGCATTGAGAGTAATGATTGTAAGATATTTTTTAACCAAACAACGACATTGTCCAACTCTTCTCTTTGAATGTTTCCTTTCCTCCATGTTCTTTGGTGCTGCTTCTCTCTCTGTCTCTAAGATTCCTTCAAGTATTTTCAGCGATGCTTGTCCAGTGATTGCAAATTTGTTTAGGATTTCTTGTCATGAAAAATTTTTATATCTCCTTCAATTTTCAGGGATAATTTTACTGGGTATTATAACCTGGGTTGATACTTGCTGTCTTTTAAAGCTTGAGTGATTTTGCTTCAGGCTCTCCTGGTCTTTAAGGTCTGCATCAAGAAATCTATAGTAATTCAAATGGGTTTGCCTTGGTAAAATAAAGTCTGTTCTTTTTCTTACTGCTTTAAATATTCTCTATGTTGAATTTCTGAGTCTTTGCTTATGATATGTCATGGAAAGTATCTTTTCTAGTTGAGGTTATTTGGTGTTCCATAATCTTCTTATACCTGAATATTAATTTATTTTCCTAGATTTGGGAAATTTTCTTGCATGATTTCACTGAGTAGGTTCTTTATACCTTTGGTGCTGTCTTCTGCTCCTTCTCCCACACCCATAATTCTGAGATTGGTTCTCCTTGCATCGGCCATCAACTATTGTGTCCACATACTTTGCTCATTTCTATTTTGTAGTGGTGCCTAATTGTGGTGTTTGTTTCCTCAGCCTTGTCTTCTAGGTCTGAGATTCTGTCCTCACAGTGTTTGAGCTGACTTCCCCTGCTTTCAAATGAATTTCTCATATCCTGCATTTCAGCTAGATTTCTTTTCCACTTCTCTATCAAAATATTTCTTCATATCTTGCATTTCATTATCTACTTCAGCCAACTGTCTATTTGTGTCTTCTGTACGCTCAGGATGCATTGGGAACACTGTGTGTTTATTAAGTTCTTCTTAAAACTACTGATCATCACTTGCAGTTCTTTAAGGGTATCTTATTTGAACTGGCTGTTTGCAGAAACCAACTCGTCTATTTGCTTTCTGCCTCCGTTCCCTATGAGTTCCACTATTTCAGAGCCTATGACGTTAGTTTCTAGGGTCTCAGGTGTTTCTGTATGTGCCCTGTTGTCTTATCTTCCCATGATTCTATTGTTGAGGAACTTCACTTTAATGGCCTAGCAGAGAGGTTTCTTTGAACAGATACGCAGGTGTGTGGGGGGAGCCAAAAGTCCTTTGCGTTCTGTGGTAGAGAAGGCGGTGAAGTGGCCCTAATAGTCCAGTGGCCTCTGAGGTGTCTTGCTCACACCATCCCCCTCAGCAAAGCTCTCTTGCCTGTCCTGGCTGCCCTCCACGAAGGATGGGGTTCTCCACCCTTTGAGGGGCTCCCAACTACTACCTGAGCGGTTAAGGAGGTTGGTGACCTTTCTCTCCTCTTCACAATGATTTCTTATGCCAGTTTCTTCCTGGGCGCTGTTTAAGAATGTTCCCAAAAACCCTGATGTGGCCCATCTGAGGCTTCTTTTACTCTAAACAGGTCAGGCTTGGGCTCTTTTCAAAAAATGGTTCCTGCCTACATCACTGGCTGCTGAATGCTGCTCCTCCAGACTGGCCGAGGCTCCAGGAGGCCTTCTCTAGGGGAAGCTCTCAGTGTATTTGCACCTTGTACTTCGAGGGCTACCAGCTGCTGCCAATTCCCAGCTGTCCTGGATTTGCTTTTACCTTGGCCTAAGGTTTTGGCTTTTGGGTGTAACGTGCTCTGTGGATTCTGGTGGCTCATAGCTATTTGCAGGAGGAGGCTTCCTGGGCTGCTGTTTTCTTCTGCTTCAGATGCATCTGTGGGGTTTCTAACCTTCTTGTGGCCTCTTTCGATTGCTGGGGTGCTCCTCCCTCTCCTAGCTAGGTTGAACAGGCAGTTTCCCCCATTCTCCTTACCCTGTAGACATGTAAGAGCAGACTCCTGATGTCAGGGTTTGGCACACAGAGAAACTCTGGACCTCAGATCTGGTGCTCATAAGGCATTGGTAGATCCTTCCCCATAACAAGGTGGCAGAGCCTAGAGGTGACCTTGGACAGCATCAGCTGCCACCTCCTGGGACAGGTGATGGGGCTGGGGCTGGGGGCGGGGGTGTGCTGGGACAGGCTCCTGCTGGGATCTTCACCCTCTGCTCCTTGGCCCTCAGCTGGGCCCCCAGGCCAGGGCTGCCACTTCCACCTGTTGTCCCAGGGAGATTCCAGCTTCTGTCCACTGCCCCTCCAGACACGGATCCACCAAGAATTTCTGACCCCACCTCTCCACTTCAAAGTTAGGCCAACTTTGCTGTGACGGCACACACCTGTGACTCCTGCTCTCCAGGAGGCTGAGGCAGGAGGATTGCAAGTTTGAGCCCAGCTTGAAGAACATATCAAGAGCCTGTCTCAAAAAAAAAAAAAAAAAAAAAAAGTCTGGGGATGCTTGGTGTGAAGGCCCTGGGTTCAATCTCTAGTACACACATAGACATAGACACACACAGATAAGCACATCAGGCCAGTTATAACTCTGGTGTGCCTGCCCATGGCCAACCAGCATCTCTCGAGCCTAGGGGCCTTCTCCTGGCCAGGTGGGACAGGGCAGGACTGGGAGGCATCCAGGGGCTGTGCTGGGTGACTTCAGGTCCTCTCTTCATGACACATCTCTGTGCACAGCTGTTCCTTCCATCCTCCTCCCTGTCCAAGGTGCTGCACAGTTGACGGTGTTGGAGTGATGGCTGGGCCGGAAGTGTACCTCTTCCAGCTTACCCAAGGTGGCCATGGTGCGGCCTAGGCTAGTCCAGCGGGAAACCAGGGGGAGGATAGAGGTGAGAATGCGTGCTACCTGCCCATGCTATTCCCATTCATCTTACAACTGGGGACATGGTGCCCACATCCCAGCCTTGGGGAATCCTCTGGACTTAGGCTGGCCTGGTCATCAGCCCTGTGCCTTGGGCTGCCCACTCTTTGCAAGGACAGTTGCTTCCTCTGCAAGATAAGCATGCCCTGGGGGCTGGCACTGTTCTCCCTGTGGCATCCCGAGTAACCCCTGGGGCTGTTTGCCCAGTGTCCCAGGGAAAGCAGACACTGAGCCCAATGTCACCAACTGCTGCATGATGGCCCTGTGGAGCTCTGTGGTGTCCAGGCCGCACTGGAACATGCTGCCATGGGGCCCAATGTGGTGACAGGTGCTGGCATGGTAAGACCCTCCACCGCGGGGATTTGAAAGTGCACCCTGAGCAGAGCCCCTAATCCAGAGTGTTATCTAGGGTGTGAGGTGGCAGGGTTAAGAGTCTACAGCCACAAAAATGCCATGCTACTTTCTAAACATAGGAATTATTTTAGTAGTAGTATTCTAATTACTTTTCTAGGTAGTTATCTTTCCTTAAATGGAAGGGATCACTTTTCAAGTCTGGAAACTTGAGCTCTCAGGGAATGTCTATGTCTACCCGGTGCCTCCTCAGCCTGTGGCTCAGATGGCATTCACCTGAGGCAGCTGGGAGAGGCGCTTTGTAAGCCCACCTCCAGTTGCCCTGAGGATCTGGATGCTCCATCTTCACTGCCTCTGATACTCTAGTCTCCAGTTCCCATTAAGCCCCAGACACTCCACCCCCAGTTCCCTCGGAGCTGTGGACGCTCAAACTCTAGTTCCCATGATGCTCTGGACGCTCCCCTCCAGTTCCCACGATGCTCTGGACGCTCCCCTCCAGTTCCCATGTTGTTCTGGGTGCCCCTTTCCAGTTCCTGCGATGCTGTGGATATCCCACTTCTAGTTCCCATGGTCCTTGGGAGTATGCCACCTCCAGATTTAATGACAATGAATGTATCATGATTTAACAGTGTCCTTCATGTGCCACAAAAATTGTATGGCCAGGGCAGCAGACATTTGTCTTAGAGAAATGAGATCCTATCAGTGACTATAATCTCTGTCCCCAGAGTTGTGGTGTCTTGGCAAGGGCTTGCCACCTCTCTGAGCAGGGGGTCCAGGCGTGCGTATGGAGGGGCTGAGGCAGCATGAACCCCGGCACTCGTGCTTCCCAGACAGGATCCCTGGCAGATTCTGGTTCTGAACTACTTGCTGTCGGCTTCAAGGCCCTGAAACCTGGGCGGCCAGGTAGCCCTGTAGCTGACTCCCCTCCAGATAACCTCAGGGATGTTGAACTCTGTGGCAGGAGGAGGGTCTCAGGGTTGTTCTGACGGACCCCCTTCGGCATCTCCCCACCCTGCCGGCTGCCCAGATGTCTGCCCTGGCCTCTCTCGGTGCCTCGTCAGTGGGATTCGCTGCAGGATGGACACACATGGCGAGATTAGAACAGCACTGCGGACGTCTGGGCAGGAGGGCTGGTCAGTATTGCCAGTACTCAAGCATGTAATGTACTGTTTAACACGTCAAGAGCAAGGCCGGCCGACGTCTCAGGTGTGCAGGGCCACCAGCAGGCCAGCATGGAAAATAGAAACGAACTTTAATACGGTGGCCCAAACGTGCCTATGCTCACCCGCAAATCCCACGGAAATGGCTGTCTGTGAGGAGGAGATGGCCTTTCGGCTCAGGGCTGGGGGAGGGGCCTCCCTGCGGGCATTGCCATGGCCCTGGTGGCCCCAGGTCATCTAGCAGGAGCTTGTAACAGTGCGGGTACATCCCCGAGGAGCTGGGGAAACACGTATTTTGCACTTGTGTGTGTGTGTGGAGGAGCGTTCACTGTCCCCGTGCAGCGTCATCCCTGCTGCCGAGAGGCACGGGACGGAGCTGGCCGGGGCCACTCCAGGCATCCCACAGGAGGCGCGAGAGCAGCTGAGGTCCTCCCGGGAGAGTGGCTCAAAATCACCAAGTTAGCTGAGGGCCACAATACAGTGGCAGTGACATTTATTCGATAAAATATTTTATGTCCATACGGACCAGCTCCAGACAGACTCAAGGGTCATCTGTTAATGCGCTGGCGGGAAGAGCTACGAGGCTGGAGCCCATAGCAGGGGCGTCCACCTGCAGCCCACCCTCTATTTATTTTGGGGGCTGACCTCAGGACTTTCACACTGAGTGACGTCCCCAGACCCTTTCTATGGTTCATTTGAGACAGTCTCGCTAGGTTCCCCGGGCCAGCTGCAGATGTACAATCCTCCTGCTTCAGCCTCTCACAGTACTAAGATTACAGCTTGGCACTGCTGGACCCTGCTTAAGAAAGCATCTTAGGCCACATAGAAGACCATCCAGTGTAGCTAGTATGCATGTAGAAGATGTAGCCACCCTAAAACTCCCTTTATAAAATTTTTCATTAAGCCTGGCGGTGGAGCTCAGGGACCGGAGCACTTGCCTACTATGCGAAAGGCCCTCGGTTTGATTCTCCAGCACAACATATAATTTAGCCAGACGTGGCAGTGCACACGTGTCATCACAGCACCCAGGAGACTGAGGCAGGAGGATTGCTGCGCGTTCAAGGCCAGGCTGAGCTCCATAGTGAGTTCAGGATTGGCCTGGACAACAGAGCAAGACCCAGTTTCAAAACAAAAACAAACAAACAAAAAAATTTAACTTTGGGCAGCAAGGTGGGGTCCCCAGCGTGGGTGTGGGGGCACAAGGTCAGGCTCTGTGCTTGCCGGGTCTTGTCTCAAACCAGAGTGGCAGGGCCGAACTCCCGCAGCCCTCGCCCCAGCGCTGGTGGCCAGGGCGGTGTGGGCGGCCCGGGTGGGCGGCCACCAGCCTGGAAGGGCCTGTTCCCCAGAAATGGCCTTCAATGGAGCGTAAATGGCCAAATATTAGCCTGCCACATGACAGAGGGTGAGAAAATGTCGGCCTGTTTCTTGTATTTGATGCATAAAAACGATTTAAATCTATGAAGTAGGAAAAAAAAAAAGGTGCGTGTGGCAGGAGGGGCGGGAGCCCTTTGGTGGCCGCTGGAACTCCCCCCAAACTTCTTCCTCTGCTCCCCGTGACGCCGCCCACCCCGTGGAGAAGGCCCCTTTGTCATACTTTACGTGTTGTGATTTCACGGGGCCTGCCCCCGGTCGTCAACAGTTCATTTGTGCCCAGTCTTTCTGTAAACTCCGCGCCGGCTCCTGGCCTGACCACCCACCGAAACAGGCTGTCCAAACAGCGCGGCGTGGCTGGCGGAGACGTGGCCAGCCCGCGCACATGGAGCCGGGCCAGGGCTCCTCACCCGCATCTTGGGGGTGGGGATACCACTGACACTTCCCAGGGAAGTGGCCCTGTCATCCCTGTCACTTGGTCACAGGCCTGAGGCCGTCCCTGAGCCTTTGAAGCAGTTCTGTGTCCTGGACTCAGTTTCAAAAGAAGGAACGGAGGAACCTTGGGACTGGGGCCTCTGTCCACTGCACCCTAAGGGCCTGGGGCCAGTGCTTTCCGCGCTCTGAGCCCCAGCCCTGGTGCAGCTGTCGCTGGTCCTGCGTGACCCTCAGACAGTGACCGGTGGCATGCTGGGGACACACTCGGGAATCCCGGAGTGTGGGGACCAATGCAGCATGCGCCGGGTGAGGTGCCCTCCCAGGGCCGCCTCTGTGCTGGGGGGCTCGGATGGAGGCGTGCCTGGTGGCTCCTGCTCGGCCACGCTCCTCGGCTATGGGGCTTCCTCACACCCCTGCGAGTGGTCCATCACACCCCCTTCCGCACCCAGGCGTCCCCTCTGCTGCTGGATACGTCTCAGGGTGCAGTTACACAAGCCTGCAGCGTCGGCCTCTCATCCAGCAGTCCCGAGGTCGCAGCCACACAGCGTGGGCTCTTGAGAGCACGTCCCTTTTCACGGCTGAGGTGTGGTCCACCACAGGGAGCTCAGTCGGGCTCACCCTCTCTTCCGCTGCCAGGCAGTGGGGCTGCTCATCCGCCTTGGCTGTCGGTCACGTGGTCAGGAGCCGCAGCGGGCAAGTTTCGGGGACACGGGCTCCTGTGTCTCTGGTGTTTGTCTGTAGATGTGGCCTGGCTGGGCCTATGGCAAAGCTCTGCCTAATTTTCTTCCTTCATTCCTTCCCTCCTTCCGTTTCTCTTGTTCCTCTCCACGCTGGACACAGAAGCTGGGCCGTACCACTGAGCTCCTCAGCCTTTGACCCCAGCCCTTGAGGTGGGGACAGTGCCCGTCCCAGGGGTGACCTGCCTGTCCTTGATGAACAACGGGGCTGAGCGGCCTGCCTGGGCTCGTGGGCCTTTCCTGCATTGTCTTTGTTTTTGAGACAGGGTCTCCCTCTGTAGCCCAGGCTGGTCCTGAATTCACTGTGGAGCCCAGGCTGGCCTTGTCTCACAGCAATCCTCCTGCCTCAGCCTCCCGAGATTACAGGTGTGCGCCACCATGCCCGGCTTACGTGGTGCTGGGGAATCGAACTCAGAGCCTTGTACTTGCTGGGCAAGCGCTCTGATTGCCGTCCCATCCTCCAGCCCCCCTGAATCCTCCTTTCTACTCATGTCCACCTCCCCTGTGTACATCGAGGTCGCTCGTTCTCGTGACCCTGGCAGTGGTCACCTCCGCCTCTGCTCCCCGTGGGAGCTCATGCTCTCTCCGGCTGTGGCTCCTGGGCTCCTGGCACATGTGCAGTGACCCAGCAGGGAGTGGGGGCAGGGAGAGGGCAGGGCGCTGCCACCCTGCCTGGGGAGGCGACAGCACTTCCCCGTGGGAACAGATGTTGGAAGACGAACAAGGGCTTCCCAGGAACCGGAACCGGAAGTGCGTTTCCGACGGGGAGCCCGGCTGAGCAGGGTCCCGTGCCGACGAGGGGACGCGGGCTTCCACGGTCACACCTGGCTCCTCAGTCTGGAGGGCGACCTGCTGGGAGCAGGTCACACCTGACTGAATGTGTGGCATCAGCAGTGATTTCCAAACACGGGCCATCACAGAGTGAGCTTGTTCGGGGAAATTCGGCCCGGCGGAAGGGTACCCCCACGGTGCCAGCTGGTCTGCGGGGCGCCTGGAGTCTGGGCGCAGCCTGCCACAGTGTGCGCGGCACTGGCCCAGAGTCCGCAGCTCTGCCACCCAGGCTGGCCGCCGCTCCGGGAGAGGGGGTCCCTGGGATTGCTTTCCCCTTTGACCTCAGCATGCTCCTGCCCCGCCTAAAATCCAGACCCTGCGGGGAGGCCGCGGCAGCAGAGTGGCGTGGGTCCCGCGCGCTGGCGTGGGCCCGCAGAGGATGCGCACGCGTGTGTGCGCGTGCATGGGATTCTGGGCGTGGACACGCGCCGGCCTTTCCCCACCCCCGTGCTTCCCCCCCCACCGACGGGTGTGGGGCAGTCGCGTTCACCCCAGGAGTCTGCTATTTCCCAGCATACCTTGCTCTGCGGATGTACCACGCAACCAGCTCCAGCCAATAGGCTTCGAGTAGGGACAAGGTCCTTCCCGCCATGCACCAGAAGGCAGCCTGAAGTCTCTCCGCCCCCTGCGACCAGGATGGCCAGATGATGACCGAAGGCGCAGGTGGGAGTGGCCGGGCTCCGGAAGTCCCCTGCTGGAGTAACTGTCCCTCTAGCGACCCAGCTGCTGAGGACACCGTCCTTCAGTCTGTCGGCTGGCGGGGTCACGCCAAGGGCAGCTTCGTTTTACACTCACAGCAGTCCCTGATGGACACACCCATGACACCCCTTCTGTACGTGGGGACGCAGGCCAGGGATAAAAACGCCCTGCCGTGTCCCTCCACCTGCTCCTTCACATGCTCTGGGACCATGGGGACCTGGCTGTCCCCACTGGGTGAGGAGTGCCCTCCTTGGTGGGTTGGGGGGGCTCTACTGGGCAGACCCCAGGACTTCCTAGGGGGACGCTTTGAGGGCTGTGTCCGTGCTCTGCCCCTGAGGCCTTTCCTCCCTCCTGGACTCTTCCACCGTCTCATCCACCAAGGCAGGGAGTTGCTGAAGCCTTTTGACTCAAGTTGTGCCATTTTGGAATGATGCGGGGTCCCACGGGGACTGTGCCTGCTGAGAGGGCAGATGGTGGTGGGGTTCAAGCATCTGGGAATAGAGGGCCATGGGTGTGACGGAGTGGGTGGACAGCCTCCTTGCCTGTCTGAGCAGGGTGGGACTTGTGTTGACCTGGGACCTGCCAGGCACTTGGGACAGGGGGGACGTGGTGGTGACTGGGGCACACTTCAGGAGTGCTCCTGGTTGTATTTTGTAACTTTATGTGGCCTTCCTCATGGGGACCTGGCTATGCTGATTACATAGGCATGGTAGGTGGCCTCGGATGGCAGTGCATGACCCTGGGCAGGTGACAGCCCCTTCTGTCTCCATCAGCTCAGCTGCCGGAAGGAGCCCTTACGTTGGGGGCCATGGTGTAGACTTATAGTCTTTGTAGTTCAAGAGTCCATGAAACCCAAGGCCAGGGTGCCTGGTGGGCCCCCTCTGGGCCTGCATGGCCACCCTCCATGTCCCAGTGGTGAGAGAGGGAGTCTTGATTCTGTAGCTGCGGGAAAAAAAAAAAAAAACCCACCTAACACCCAGAACTTGAAGAAGTAGAGGTCTGTGTGGCTCACGGGTTTAGTGGTTTGGTCCTTGGTCAGTTGCCTGCATGGCAGGACCATCATGGTGGAAAGGCATGGCAGAGGACTGCGGCTCACCTCTTGGGAGCTAGGAAGCAGAGAGGGGAGAGAGCCTGGACAATAATCCACCCTTCCAGGTGCCCCTGCCCACTCTCCAAGCCTCTGTCACTCTAGAGGCAGCAGCTCCCACCACAGCACCAGCATGAAGACATGCCAGTGTGAGTGGTGACATTCTATGGCACCAGCATGAGAGGTGACATTCTTTGGCTGTTGTCCACAGGGTCCAGTAAATGTTGCTAGATCAGCCCAGCTTAGATTATTCCCCAATATCAGGGGTTTCTGCCTCTGTGTGGTGCTGCTGTGCCATTCCCTCTGGGGACCCATGCCGTCTGCTGGGTCTTGGGACTGTGGTGCCCAGTGGAGGCCATGACACATTTTATAGAGGCTTTAATTGAACACATTAGCTGCATCCATGGAAGAGGATGACACGGTTTCTGTGTGTATCGAGGCGCTGCTGCCATAACCCAGCTAACTAACTCGCCACCTCTCCCCCAGTTACCAGTGTGCGGGCATGTGTGCGGCACAGGGTCTTAGAGCCCCACATGACTCATCTGTGGGCTTCTTCTGTCAACAAGGACCGGCGCGGCCCTGGCCTGGCTCCCTCCTGGCCTCTCCTCAGGGTCTGTCTGCAGGATGAATGGGGGTTGGGCTGTGAGCTGCAGGGCTGTGGACCAAACCGGCTAGTCCCACACAGCCACGGCATGGGAGCCCCTGGGGGCCTCAGCCATGCCAGGTAGCTGTGGAGGTCTCTGGGCTGGGCCAGAGAGGCCGTGCTGGGGGAGCTCTGGGTCTCTGGACTTTGAGTGGGGGCAAGGCAAGTCACTGCTATAAGAGACGGCCTGTCCCAGCCCCAGAAACAGCTGGAGGCGGGGTCTTTACAGACCCCTCGCACCATGTTAAAGTCGTGTTGGATCAGCTGGTCCTCGCCTGGTGCCTTGTGCCTGCCTAAGGGGGATTTGGATGCACAGGAGGTGACTGCAGGAAGTCAGGGAGGAACAGGAGCCAGGTGCAGGCCTGCTGTGTGGGGGCCACCCTGGGGCACGGGGCTGTCCTCTGCTGATGCAGAGCGGGACGGATTAGAACCCAGGTCTCCTTGGCCCCGAGACCCTTTCCCGCTGGCGTCATCGCATCATGGGGCATTGTGTGATGTGGCGGGTTCCTTGTGCAGTGCTCCACATGGGCCTGACTCTTAGATTGGTCCCTTTTGGCCTTGAGCTCTGCCAGTTCAAAGCCAAAAACCTGAATGGAATTACCTGCTCTGTTCCAGAATTACTCTGTGCCCTGGCTGGAGCAGCTGGCTATGCAGGTGTCCACAGAGGGGCTGAAACCAGTCCTGGCATCACGGTTGCACCCCGGCCACTGCTTGGAGGCTACGGCTGCAACACATCAATGTCCTTCATGTGTCTCCAATGTGTCGTTTACTTCGTATTGCACAGAAACCGGGGACACTCACATGATGACCGCTCTATGGAGGCCGTGGCATGATGGTCAGAGCTTAGGGAGTGGAAGACAGAGACGATCGACAGCTGAAAGTTAAAACAAAAAACCCTCACCAGATGATGAGGACCAAGGAAACGTGCCTCTGGTCCTGAATGACCCTGGGCCTGGACGGCTGCGAGCAGGGGTGGGGAGGTGTGTGGGGCTGAGCCACTGAGCCAGAACGAGGTGACACAGGCACCTGGTCCCTCCTGCGTACTCACCCTCTCTGCTGTGAGCGGCAGGGGCTGAGCAGGACACAGAGGCTCCCGTAGCCATCAGCGTGCTTCTGAGTGAGGGTCCCCACTGTCTGCGGTTTCCTGAGCTTCTCCTCCATCCTCTCCACCCCAGATGCCCCTGCGAATCACTGTCCCTCTGGTGACCGTTCCCAGATCCTTCCTTGTCCTGGGGACACTGAGAGCTCCAGGAAGTTAAGGAGTTCCACGGTGGTGGAGGTGGCACATGTTGAAGTCCCATTGTCACTCTGTGCCCCTTGGAATGACAGTCGTGCCCAGCCCATGCTGAAGGAGGGGTGCTGGGTGGGTGTGCAGGGACCACCTGGAGTCTTCCTGGGGTAAGCTGTCCCTTCCTCCCCTTGGGATATTTATTTTAGCATCCCAGTACTTTAATTTCCAAAGGCAGATAAAAAATACGACATATGTATAAATTAATTTCCTGTCAAAGATACATGGCCATGAATCCCTCCCAGGACTCTCTCCCTCGTGTTGAGAACACTTTGCCTTTTTCTGAAGCAGTTCTGGAAGTCCTTCTTGAGTGTCTTTATGAAATGTGATCACAAATATGGTGAATGCCGGTGCCCACCCCACAGAAAGGTAAGAAAGTCTTTCAAAACTGTTGAAATAATTTCACACTAAGTATCCGTAACCTCACAGCTGTGTGGACCATCTCATTCCCTGGGGTAAGTGACCACCTTCCATGGCCCTGTCTGGCTCCCAGCTGGGAGCACCGTCCTTGGTGACACCTGGGGCTGCTGTCTTGGCCCTAGGTTGGTGTCTACTCAACCAGCAGAAACTGCATCGGTCACCAGCGTTGGGGCAGGCCAGGAGCTGGTCCGTCCATGTCTGCGTGGGTAAGTGCTCAGCCCACTTTCATCTGTTGGACCCTTTCGCTAGAGCTGCTCTCTCCGCTGAGGTCTAGGCACTGGCGTCCAGCGTCATTAGAGCATGAAACGTGTTTCAGTGTAAGCCTCAGTGCAGCTTGGGTGTTCCCAACAGAGTCCCTGTGCCATCGGAGGGTGTGAGACCACCTGGATTCCACGGGCCCATCGCCAGGTCTTCTCGTTCTTGTTGCTCCCCAGATACCAGGCTGGCTGCAGCTGTGCCATGGCAGTGGTGCTGCTGGAAGAGCCCTCCAGCCTGCACACAGTGGCCACGCAGGAGCAGCCCAATGTGACTATGGCAGCGAGCAGGTGACTGTTCTGGCTCCCTGTCTTGGGTGTGTCTTAGTTACTTACTTATTGCTGGGGCAGAGTACCCGACTCCACAATGGAGAGAAGATTTATTCAGTTCACAGTTTCAGAAGGTCTCACACGGTCCATTCCAGGGCGGCGGGCCACAGTAGAAACACGTGCAGAGGCTGGGGAGCTTCTCACCCCACAGCCAACGGAAGCCAGTTGAGGCAGGAGCCAGTCTATGTCTAGAGACTCAGGCGGGGCCAGAGCTTCCTCAGGAAGAAGCCACCGTGATGTTTCTTCTTCCTTCCTTTACTTCGTTGAAATTGGCAGTTGGGCGGGCTCCCCTCCCTCACTTCCTGGCCCACAGGTCGACAACACACCCCTGAAACCTCTGTCCTGGGTTCTCCCCAATCTCGACAAGTTGACACAAGCCTTCCAGGCCAGCCCCGAGCACCTGCCCCTCCCAGAACCAAAGGTTCCACAGTTGTCCCGCTGCACCCGAATCATGTGGTTTTTGGGAGCCTATTGTGGTTTGGATCTGGAATATTCCCCAAAAATCTCAGTTATTTGGATGTTATGGATTGTGTATGGAGCCATGTGCTATTGGGAGATTGGGACCTGGTCTGGAGGGGTGGATTACAGGCATGTCAGTCTGATTACAGGTATGTCGTGGGGGCTTACCTCACCTTCCACACCTGGAAGGGGCAGAACACAGAGGCCAGACCCAGAAGGTGCAGATCGCTGGGACTGGACCTGAAAGTATATATATGCTACTACCTTCCTCTGGGAGGAGACTGGACTTGACAGGACTTGGCTTCCTGTGTGTGATGTCGTGAGAAGCTGCCTCCGCCTCTGCCTCTGCCATGTACTTCCATTGCTGCCGGTCGCCCTGGAATAGACTGAGACTTTCTGAAACCGTAAGCTACAATAAACCTATTGTCCCTTAAATTTGTGGATGTTGGGTATTGAGTCACAGCAATGAAAAAGTAACTAAGACAGGGACCCTCCAGACCCAAGCCATAGCAGGGTGGGTGGCTCTGAGGTACGTGCTCTCCACGGCTGGTGGATTTCCCCGGAAGGTCTCAACAGGGCCGTAGCTCTAGTGTGAGCTGGTTGGACAAGGCCCTCAGGGTGGGGCTCGGTCCCTCTTCAGTCTCCTTGCCTACTCCCTCACTTGGGGTATCCCAGACAACCACCTAAGCCAGAACCCTTACCTCAGGCTCTGCTTGGAGGCAGGATCTCGTGACCCAAAATGAGTCCCTGTCACGTGGCGCTTGGTCCAAACACATGTGCAGTTCTTCCAACCCCCTCCTGGTAGCTCCTGGGGTATCCCTAGCCTTTGGATGTGAGAGAGGTCACGCAGGTCCTGGGATGGCTGTGCCTTGGTCGCACGCATCTGTGTCCCCACCAGCCAGCAGGCCTTGATTCCCCGAAGATGATAATGTCAGGGAGAGTTCAGACCACCCGGGGTGTGGGCTGGTGGGCGGGAGGCGGCGGGTGCGGTGGGGGCGAAGGCTTGGGGTGTTTGAGAGGGAGGCTGGGCTGTGTGATAAGATGTGGCAGCCCCAGTAGGCAGGCTCGGAGCCAAATTCCAGCATTTTCTCTCAGGTGGGGCCGCGGGCGGGCTGGGGGCCCCCACCTGCCTCATCTCCTCTATCTGAGGCCTGAGCCTGCCGTTTCCTCCCTTGAAAATGTCTTCAAGCTGCAGAGATAAGACCCTGTGTGACTTATGGCACCGAATTCCTTCCCGCCCTCATGCCAGCCTGGCCTGGTTGCCCTGCCTGGCCTCCTCCCTCTGCTGTGGCCGAGCTGGGCAGGCAGGGAGTCCCGAGGAGCCGTACTTTGTGCATCTGTACCGGTGTCTTTAGGAGGCAAGATGCGGGCCTGGCCACCAGTGTGGCCCTGGTCGGCAGGCAGGCCGGCCCGGCCAGGGCTGTGGCCTGTTCTGGGGGGCCCCGGCGCTCTGGGAGGTTGGGCCCAAGTCGCAGGAGCGCCAGGGAGGTGCGAGGCCTCTAGAGGCGCCCATGCCGCGCAGGGCCTGGCGGATTAGAGGGATACGTAGAATTTCCAAATTTAGCATTTGGGAATCGCTTCGTGTAAACAAGGCCTGGCCTCACCGCTGAGATGCAGAGGAGATAATGCCAAGAAAGTCCCCTCAGTGACGGGTCTTGTGAGCTGCAGCCAGCCTCTGAGCTGACGGCTGGTGCACTTGAAGGACCACTTCCTGCCGTCCCTGAGCGTGGGTGGTCGCCGAGTGGAGGGTCCTGGCTGAGAAACGCTTTTACAGAGGCCAGGTTATGCTGTAAACCGCCGGCGGCCAGGCAGAGGCTGGGCAGAGCCCGGGCAGAGGCCAGGCAGTGGTAGGGCCGCCGCCACCCGGCTTGGGCATGTGCATCCGCCAGAGTCCATGGCCTGCTCCTGCAGAAAGGGCTGTGCCCGGGCCCTGGGGTAGCTGCTGGGAGAGAGCCGGCCCCCTCCAAGACGTACCACCCTCCCCTGATACTTTGGGGGCTCCGGGACTGTCACAGAGAGGGACTCTAGCAAAAGAAGCCAAGTAGAACTTCTGTAGTGGACAAAGGCTGGGTGGCACAGGTGCCTGAATGGCACAGGGACAAAGGCTTAGGGGATGGTGGACGCTTGTGTAGCCCAGGGCTGGGCTAAAGGGTCCCTGAGGGAGCACGGGCTGTTTCTGGAGTGCTATGGGTGTCTGTGGGACCCACACCATAGCTCCCTATGGATGCCCTCCTAGACATGGGGCAGGCGGCGTGGATGAGGTGCTGGACCGCAGAGCCGAGGGTGTGGATTAGGAAGGCCTGGGAGGCACTCACTGCAGGACTCGGCCACCAAGGGGAACAGTGCCTGTCCCTCCTCCGCTGGAGCCTGGTCAGCAGGGATGCAGGAGAGGATGCCGGGCATGGGCAGCCTGCATCTGGGCCAGAGTCCACTGCCTGGAAGAGGCACTCAGGGACCTGGGGACCCCAGAGCAAGGGTGTGGGCCATGCACCATGAGGGCCTGGCTGTCTTGCTCACCCCGCAGTCGGACACACAGCATTTTGTCCACATGTACTCTGAGCCCCACGCTGCCCTCAGAGTCTGGGACATGGCCTTGCAAAGCAGCTGGGGCCTGCCTTCACGGACCCCAGGCCCCAGGGTCATCTGGCAGCGAGGACACCGCACTGAGGAGATAGTTCGCCTGGGGGAGCTGAGCCGGCCAGGTGAGAGGCCCAGAGCAGTGGGGGTGGTGCAGAGGCCACAGATGTGGGGCAGGTGGGGTGTGATTTCTGACACCCCAAGGCCTGAATGAATATGGCCCATGATGGGGAGGAGTGTGGACCCCAGAGACCAGGTGGTGACTCATGCTCAGAATCCCCCCGTCCCCACATGGTGTGTCTCCCCAGTGTGACTGGGCTCACTCCAGGCATCTTTAAACCCCACTTGCTCACCCTCTTGTTCAATGGTCTCACTTTTTAAACAATAAGAAGCCACATCTGCCTGGGGCTGCAGCCCTGCCTGCTCTGCTGGATGCTGGGTGTCTCCCAATTTGTGTGACCATCCTCACCCTTACCCTCTCCCAGATGTGCACATGGGAGCATGCTATCTGATCTCTTTTCTATCTGGTTTCTTAATTAGAAATTTTGATGATTGCAGCACTTCAACGCCCCCCCCCCCCCCCGACAGATATGCTTTCTTCTTTTTGATGGCTATAGAATATTCCACAGCATAGATATACCATCATAAGGAAATTAGTTTCCAATTGATGAACATTTGAGTGATTTCTACCACTTTGCTCTTAAAAATGATGCTGAGATAAGCCCCCTCTGTCTCTGGTGTGACTGTAATGTACAATGACTTCTTAGGTCATGTATTTACACATTTCACTGTGTTGTGGTGGTTTTAAATTCAAGCTGAATAGCTTGTTGCGACCTGTCGTCCACCTCCTGGGAGTTTGCCATGGTGCCTGTTCTGACCTGGACTGGAGCATGTCTGTGGTGACTCCCACAGGCGACAGGGTGTGAGTGTTCCCCAACCCCGCCAGCCCCAGGAGCTGGAGAAGGGCCGGAAGCCAAGACCACAGCGGGCACTGCTGTTCTCCTGCACACGTGTGTCCAGCCCGCAGACACCCTCACCAGGGTGTGGTCCTGCTGCAGGCTCTGGCTAACTGCCTTTAGGGCCACTTCCTTTGCTGGTGGCCTCCAGAGGTTTCGCCAGCCCCATGGCCACCCTCTGCAGTCCTGGAGGCAGGTGTGGGCTTGGGACAGGCTCCCACTGTCAGGACGGGAATTTGGCTATAACGCCTCGGCATCTCTAATTCGAAGGCCATCACCTTCCCAACAAGCTACTTCCTGTTTCTCTTTGGCAACCAGCTGCAGCCAGGGGACAGGGACATGTGATGGTGGCCAGAGGTGGACACAGCCTTGGTGAGCAGAGGTCGCCCAAGGACAGAGGGAGAAGCACCCTTGTTTCTGCCCAGAGTGTCCAATAAGGTGTGCTTGCCAGCTCTGACGGGCCTGTCTGCACGGGTGTGCAGGAGACAGGCCCAGGCGGCACTGGGCAGGGTGAGGGGACCGGACGAGCTGGAGAGGGGCTGGTGGTGGGCATCTCAAAGAGCCCACCGCCCTTGTCTAGGTGGGCAGCCCCGCTCTTCCCAGGGACTCTGGGGAATTCATGGGAATTACCCAATGCTGCATCCAGATGATTTCTGGTAAGTGCATGGCAGGTTGCAAAGTAGATTGGAATCTGGAGACCTTGCGCCGGCTTCCAGCTGCTCCAGAAGCCACATGGCCAGCCACCAGCTGGAGGTAACTCATTGAAGGCCTGCAGCTTTGCTCTTGTGCTCCCCCTCCTCCCTTCCCCTCTCCTCTACCCCTCCTCCTTCCTCTCCTTCCCCTCCCTCTCCGCTCCCCATCCTCTCCTGGGGAAACCCTTGCCGCAGCCAGCTCCGCCCACACAGGCCAGCACAAGGGTGGCCTTTCCCTTCGTGCGTGCATGGAGCGGGGACTTCCTGAGACTTGCAGCGTCATCCTGACTGGGTGTTGAGGGTCCTGAAATCCAAATGCAATAAACAGAACCGAGTGCCATTAGTCAATTAGTTAATTAGGTACTGGAAACAAGCCTGGGGCATCTGTGTTGAGCTCCACCCCCAATTCATTTTTATTTTTGATTCTAAGACAGGGTATCACCAAGTCAGGAAGTTGCCCAGATTGGACTCAAACTTTTGATCCTCCTGCCTCAGCCTCCCCTAGTGCTGGGATGACAGGCCTCTGCCACCGGGCCCGGCCCAAATGTCATCTAGCAGTGTCGTCTTCTCTTTGCCCTTGCTTTCTTGTGGACCCTTGGAACAGCAGGACCTGTCGAGGGCGGCCACCAAGCCAAAACCAGTCCCAGTGAGAATGGCTGGCAGGGTGGCACCTTGGACGAGGGGTGCACCCCAGCCATGGGTGGCTCGCCGACTTACCTCACACTCAGAGCCCACTGCGTGCACAGGCCCAGTGCCACCTGTGGGCCGCGGGACAAAGACTGTGCAGCCCCATCTGGGAGGCAGCTCACTGTCTCCTGAGACAGACACGCAGCTACCACGAATGAGGACTGTGATAAAAGAGGCGTGTCCGGGCAGAAGGCGACTCCTGAGGTTCATGCGCAGCCACAGATTTGCTTGGTAAGGCCAAACGCCGGGTAGGAAAGGAGGTGGCCAGATGTGGGTTGGGCCAGAACTGTGGGAGGTGTGGGTCCTCCTCCCCTTTGTTCACGATTCACGCGTGCTATTGGGCACAGCGTTGCAGACACGCATCTTGACTCTGAAAACACTGTGTTAAGATAAATATTATCTGGATCTCTGAGGATTTGGTGCTGCCTCAATGACTTCCTCATTCCAGGTACTGACCAGTGCTGCGGTGCTGGCTTGTTCTTTAAGACAACGTCTTGCTCTGTATCCAGCTGGTCCTAAACTCGCTGTGTAGCACAGGCTGGCTTGGACACATAGCAGTACTCCCACCTTAGCCTCCCCAGTGCTGGGATAACAGGTGTGCGCCACCACGCCTGGGTGATGCTGAGTTCTTGGAGGGAAGCTTCCGTGGTGTCCTCTGTCTACCTCTTGGTGCTCATCTGGGGCCCCTGTCCCTGCCCCTGGTGCATCTCTGTGTCAGGAACAGACTGACAGGATGGATGAAGGAAGAGGGGAGCCATGGGGAGCCAGCTCACATGACCATAGCAGTCAAGTCTCATTTTCTGCCATCTTTGAGCGGAGCCTGGGGTCCCAGGAGAGCTGGAGGCAGGGCTCCAGTCAGAGCCCAAAGGCTGGAGGACCAGAGGAGGCAGCCACAGCAGGGATCTCAGTCCCCAGGTAGGAGAAAGCCACATCCCAGCTGCAGCAGGCAGGCAGGAGGAGAGCAGCCGAGTTCAGCCTTGCCCTGCCTGTTGGTCCTATGTGGGTGCCAGGGAGGCAGGAGGCAGGGTGAGGGAGGGGACTGGCCCATGCCACCCACCTGAGGAGGCCACTAACGCAAATGCCAGCCTCGCCCAAGAAGCACCCTTCCCAACACACCCAGAATGAACCTTTCATCTGGGCACCCCAGGGCCACGCGTCAGATTAACTGTCATAGAGATGCCACACCGCAGAACGGACGTGCCCGGCGAGTCCACCCTGTGGCCTACCATTTATGTGCCCTTGATATTTTTTAAGGTTCTAATGAAACAATTCACAAAAGACATGTTAGTGCTCCCATATACAGTGCCGTACGCTAAGCCTATTATATATTTTCTATGTGGCCGGCTGCAGTTGGGACCTGAAATGGCCCCCAACAGTCTCGTGTATTTGGGAGGAGTCTTAGTTACTTTTTCATTGCTGTGACTCAATACCTGACACCCACAAATTTAGGAAAGGTTTGTTTTAGCTCACAGTTCCATATGGTCACAATCCATTTAGGGGCGGCCAGCAGCAATCATAGTACAGGACAGAGGCAGAGGTGGAGGCAGCTTCTCAGGACATCACAAACAGGAAGGCAAGCTGAGACCAGTTGAGACTAGTCCCAGTCCTCCAGGAAGGCAGGTGCAGCTTGTGTATCCTTTCAGGTCTCTGCCCAGTAATTAGTCCCTCTTGCATCCAGATGTGGCTACACCGTTAATCCTAATTCACACTCCTTTAGTCTTAACTGTAATCCACCCCTACAGACTAGACCCTAATTCACCAACATCACATGGTTCCATAGACAATCCACAACATTAAAATTCATGAGACTTTTGGGGGACACTCCAGATCCTAACCACAACATTCCATCCCTGGCCCCCAAAAGACTCATGTCCTTCTCCCCATGCAAAATACAGTTAGTCCTTCTCCAAGAGTCACCAAAGTCTTAACAGTTTCAACACTGCTAAAGAAACTCCAAGTCCACAGTCTCCTCTGAGATGTAAGACAAACTTTTAGCTGTGAGCTCCTGTTCAAACCCAAGAGTTAAGCACTTCCAACATAAAATGGCACAGGGTAAACATTTCCATTCCAAAAGGGAGGAATAAGGGAATAAAAGGCAATATGACCACTACAATTCATAAATCTGGCAGGGCAAGGGTTAAATCCTGTAGCTCCATGTCCAGCAACTGGAGTAAATGCTGGTGAGGCATGAACTCCAAGAGGCTTGGGTGGTCCCACCCCTGTGGCATTGCTGCTGATTGCAACCTCCATCTTCTCTCCTTTGGGCTGGATCCACTCACGGCCTGCTGCGTTTCTTAGCTGACAATCCATGCTCCTGGCTTCTCCAAGTTTTCGGGCTCTCCACTGGACCCTAGGCTTCTCCTTCACAATTTCACACATTGCCCTCCCAGGGGCACACTGCTTGGCCTCCAAGGCCTTCCTCTGAAACCTGGGTGGAAGCCTCCATGAACCCACAACTCTTGGGCTCTGCCAGCTTGTAAAGCTGGGACCGCGTGGACATCGCCAAGATCCACCACTGGTTTGCGCAGGAATCTGGCTCCTTTGTGCCACGGTTGCAGTAGCTTCTGAGTGCCTGGATTGCTGAACTCTAGGAAGCTGAGCTCCAGCAAACACTTCCCTCTTTGGCCCTACAAGGAGTCCTGGGGAACTCTTCACAGGACAAGATCTTTTGCCTTTGTACCCTTTGATTGGTAAAGGGTGGAATCTGGTTGATTCCTGAGTCACTCTGAAGGCCTTTTTTTTTTAACAGTCCTGATTCCAACTTCTTAGCTTCTGTTTAATGTTAGTCTCTTGAATAGCCACATGCTTTTCCACTCCAGACTGCAATCATTTTATATTTGTTCTCTGCCATTGTCTCCTGTCCTTCACTATAGAGCTGGCTAAAAGCCGCAAACAGCAGCCATGTAACAGTTTTAACTTCAGTCTGCCTTGAAATTTCCTCCACCAGAGCAAGCAGTCCACCTCCCTTAATCTTAATTTCAGACAAAGTCTCTGGACAAGGGCAAAATGCTGACAAACTCTTCGCCAGAGCATAGCACACATGATCTTTAGGCCACTTGCTGATGATACAGACCTCCTTCCCATCTGAAACTTCTGGAATCTGGCCTTTCCAATCCACACTTCTATCAGCATTCTGGTCTTCTGAGCTCTGACTAGAATCTTCCATTAAGGTTGGCTCAGAGCACTCAAAGGCTTCTCCAGCTTGCATCCCCAGACTTTTCCAAACTCCTTCTACAAACCGGTTCCAAAGACTTCCAAGCCACATCGTCACATACAGTACAGCAACGATCCCACTCCGGGTACCTATACCGTCTAAGATACTTTTTCGTTGCTGTGACTCAATACACGACACCCACAAATTTAGGAAAGGATTATTTTAGCTCACAGTTTTATATGGTCACAATCCATTCAGGGGCGGCCAGCAGCAATCAGAGTACAGGACAGAGGCAGAGATGGAGGCAGCTTCTCAGGACATCACAAACAGGAAGACAAGCTCAGACCAGTTGAGACTAGCCCCCCAACCCCCCCCCCCCAACCCCGTCCTCCAGGAAGGCAGGTGCAGCTTATGTATCCTTTCAGGTCTCTGCCCAGTAATTAGTCCCTCCTGCATCCAGGTGTGGCCACTATACACCGTTAATCCTAACTCACACGCCTTTAGTCTTAATGCAGTCCACCCCTCCAGACTAGACCATCCACCAACATCACATGGTTCCATAGACAATTCACAACATTAAAATTCATGAGACTTTTGGGGGACACTCCAGATCCTTACCACAACAGGAGGGGATGGGCCACAGGGGTTAACTGGATCAAGTGGCTCCTTCTACTGATCTTGTGGGCTGTGGGCTTCATGGTGGGGCCTGGTCGGATGGGCCAGGCTGCTGGGGCCTGATCCAGAAGGGCCCATCACCCCAGTGGTGCTGTCCTGGATCTCATGCTTCATTCCAGCCACCATGGGGGTGAGAGGCTGCCCCGCCCTGCCAGCCAGCCAGGGATGGACTGAGACCTCGGGACTGTGAGCTAACACAAACCTTTCCTCTCAGAAGTGGTGTCTGGTATGGAGTCCCAGCAGTGAGAAGAGGCTAAGGCGTGGCCCAAGATGGCTCCACTTCACTCAAAGAAGTGAGGACAAAAATCCAAGCCTACTGCAGGCTGCATACGCCTCTCGTTGATGCTTCAGGCCCAGAACCGCGGCCTCCTGACTGGGACCCAATTCTGAAGGAAGGGCCTCCCACTGAGTCTGCGAAATGGACTGCCTGCTCTTCCTGGGTGATACTCATAATCCTCCCCGACACCCACAGTATTGGCAAAAGTGGTTCCAAGAAATGACGGTTCTGTGCCCACAGCCTTGCTGTGTGAAGCATTGTGAACTCTGTCTCCTTGGCCCCTGAGATAAAGGGACCCCGGGTGCCTGGCGAGGGCACTGTGAGGACGTCGCTTGGTGAACGGCCTGACTGGCTGTGTTTATCCTGAGGCTCCACATGTAGACACTGCCTGGAGTAGGAAAGAATTTTCACTGGGAAGATGGATTTGGGAGGGTATTTATGGCAGACAACGGCTCTCATATGATGTCAGACGTCTGGGTTTCCAAACAATCTTGAAAACTGTCTCCTCTCCAAGAGTTTTAAACAACGTCAGCAGAGCGCTCGGGTCCCAGGGCTGAGCCAGGCCTGGGTGTGGCCAAGTGGCCGAGACGCTGGGCCTCTGTCCCTACCCTCAGAGTGGCTGCTGGGTGCCTGTCTTATGCGCATGGCCTCCGAGGGGGACTGTTGTTTAAAAGCCGCTTCAGCATTATAGACCCAATTCGGAGATTCTCCGTTCTGCCTGCACCTGGGAGGCACTCGTGGAATTTTAATCATGTTAGGGACCAGGCGCAACACCCAGAAGTTCTGATTTAATGAGTCTGGAGTGGGATCTGGGCGTCAGCCTTTAAATGGCCTTCCCAGAGGACTCCAAGGTGCCACTAATGTCAAGAGCTACTGACAGGGCTCAGTCCTCCTCTTTTTTCCCCCCATTATTTTTATTAATATACATATGTAATACATAGTGTTTACAATGAATTTGGGTATTTTGTGCACATATGCATCATATCAACTTTATAATCCCTTCCCATTTTTGACCCTCCCACCCCCTCCCTATCCTTCCCCAACTCTGGCTATCACTTTGTGTGGTTCTATAGAATGTCTATAGTCAGAGACACTATACAGTACTTAACATAGTAATCTTCCACACCTAAATCATTTCACTTAAGTCACCACTCTAACTCAGCTTCCTATTCCTCAAATGGGTCCCAGTAGTTAAATCTTGATGCCTTTTCTCTGAATCCAACCAATCCCTTTATTGGGATATTTACCAAAAGTTTTTTCCCTATGTTTTGCTATATCTTTGTTGCTATTCTTAAACCTGGCCTTACCCATTAGTTCACATCAGAAAATAACTACAAGCACGTAGTTCAAAAGACTAGTAAATTTGGGAAAGAAGGAAAAAAAAGTTAAATTTCAAATGCCTTAGCTGAATACTGGAAGGTACATAGTTGTACATTCACAGGGTTATCTTTACATCAATCAGTTTTCTTAGGATAGATTTTCATCAGTGACCTAACAAGTGAATTGCTACAATAAAACTAAGTTAAAACTATATCACATTGCTACATTAAATGAACTTAAATCTATACCATATAAATATACTTAAAGTAACGGATATGAAGGCAAATTTAGTTATTTCAGAATTTTTTAACTTTCATAACTTATTTACTCACATTTCACTGATCACTAACATTCTGCTAGATTTGGTTTATAATTTTATCTGTCTATCCATCCATATATTCGGGCATTTGCATTCTTAAGAGATTTTATGTCAATTCCCCATGTTGCATTATTAATTAGTAATTATTCTATTTTTCACACTACTATACTATTACTAATAATAATGTCGTGGGGAGATTTCACAGATTTTATAGAAGAACTGGTACTGTTTTAAAAGTATATCATATGATTTAATTGCCAATCTTTTTTTTATTACATTTTCTCTTTAGATGTTACCTTTCCTCCAAGCTGTTTTGGTGCTGCTTATGTTTCTGCCTCTCAAAGAGGATACACTCACATTCAACATCAGAAAAGTGAATTGCTTCATTCAACAAGCTTAATTAAGACTTTATCAATTTGCTACATTAAGTGGACTTAAATCTGTATCACATTAAGTATGCTACAGTTAAAGCAATAGATAAATAGATATGCTCAGTTATTTCAGGTTTTTTGACTTTCGTACATTGATTACTCATACTTCACTAATAATTAACATTTTGCCCTGTTTGGTTTTTCCTTTTACCTATCAATTAACCCCTAATTTCATGAACAGCCTTGCTTTTTCTTCAGCTCATTCTCCTCTAGCCGTTGTCGCTTTTTCTCTGGTGTCATTGGTGTCACTGGCCTCCCTTTCACTTTCTAAGTTTCCTTTAAGTATTCTCTGCAATACTGGCTTAGTGGCTGCAAATTCCTTAAAGCTTTCTATATCATAGAAAGTTTTAATTTCTCCCTTTGAATTAAAAGATAATTTTGCTGGATATAGCAGTCTTGGTCGGCATTTATGTTCTTTTAGTGCTTGGATGACATTGCTCCATGATCTCCTGGCTTTTAGAGTCTGGATTGAGAAGTCTGAAGTTATCCTGATGGGCTTATCTTTGCAGGTCACCTTCTGTTTTTCTCTTACCTCTTTTAGTATTTTCTCCTTGTGTTGGGTTTCTAGTATTTTAATTATGATGTCTCGTGATGAGGATCTCTTCTGATCAAAGTTGTTTGGTGTTCTATATGCCTGCAACAGTTTTATGTTCATTTCTTTTCTTAGATTTGGGAAATATTCTTCCATAATTTCATTAAACATGTCCTTTAAGCCTTTTGTTTTGTCCTCAGTCTTCTCCTGGACTCCCATAATTCTGAGGTTGTTTCTCTTTGAATCATCTATCAGCCGCTGTAATGATTTGCTTTCTTTCTTATTCACTTTGTGTTCTTCATGGTCTGTATGTTGCAGCTCAGTCACTTTATTTTCTAGGCCTGACATTCTATTCTGAAGATGTTTAATGTGGTTGCTTATTATTTCCTGTGTTACTCACTTCCTGAATATCTGTATTCAATTTTTCTATATCTCTGTTATGTTCTTCTTTAATTTCTTATATTGCTTTCATCATCTTCTGGTTTATTTCTTCTGTGGTCTTCTCTTTTTGCTTTTCAAGGCTTGCTTTTTGCTTAGCTATGTGTTGGTGTAGCTCTTGTGCTGTCTGTTTTATTTCCTGCCTTAATTCCTGCTTTAATTCGATGAATATCTGAGCCCAGAAGCTACCATCATTTTTGCCATTTTCATCTTTGGATTCTGCAATTTCAGTATCCCTGGTATCATCTTCTGGGGTGTCAGGTCTTTTGTGGGAGATTTGTTACCATGTTTCCTCATAGTTCTGCTGTCTCTGGTGTGCAGGAAAGAAGGGTTTGGCAAAGGCCCAGTCCTAGATGCCTCTGGAATCCTCTGGCCCAAGAGACAGACAGGGCAATGGAATTCCTGGTCCTAGATGCCTCTGGCATGCAGAGCAGTGGTGAACTGGAAGCCTCTGGCATGTGCTAGAGGAATGGGCCGATGGTCCCCCTTTTGAGGTGTCTTGTTCCCCCTGGTCCACTCAGCAAAGCTCTCCATCTGTCCTGACTTTCCTCCCCCAAGGCGGGGCTCTCCACCCTCGGAGCAGAGGTACCCCTGAGCCATTCAGGGGACAGCAGCCTTTTCCCTCTCTTTTCTCCTGTCTCTGCCGCTTGTGCCAGTTTCTTCCTAGGCATTGTTTAAGGGAACCCAAAGCCCTGCTGCGCTCTTCTGAGCTTTCTTTTACTCTAAAGGGTTCAGTCTTGGGCCTTTTTTCCCCTTCTTTTTAAAGTGGCTCCTGCTGACGTCACTGCCTGTGGAGGCTGCTGAGCCCTGTCTCTGATCTGCACGCCCAGGGGCCTTTTTAGACGAGTGCACGTTGTGTTTGTAGTACACACTACCTGTGGGGTTGGTGTTTCGGAGGCTGGGGCTGCCAGCTGCCGGCAATTCCCACTTCTCCGGATTCGCACTGACCTCAGGCTGAGGTTCTGGCTCCAGACTTTCCTTGGTCTGGTCTGTGGGTGCCAGCAGCTCGGGGCCGCACAGAGTCGGCTGCTTTTTATCTCCTCTTCTGATATGACTTCAGGATTTCTGACCGCCCTCAGCCTCCTGTCCGTTGTTGGGGTGCTCTGTCCTCTCCCTGCTCCGTCAGATGTTCTGGGCCCATGCAAGCTTTCCTCCATCCTCAGCTGCCTGCAGCTCCAGCGGTTTGCAGCCGGCCTGCAGCAGCTTCCTGGGCTGCTGGGATTTTCTTTTCTCTCTGCTTTCAGCGATCCTTCAGAATTTCTGACCTCCCCCCGGCCTCCTTTCAGTTGTTGGGGATGCTCCTGTCTTTCCTAGCTACACTGAACACACTTTTTCTAACTAAATTCTCGACTTTTTGATGAGACATTGTGTAGCACTGTTATTCAGCTGCCACCTTGACTGGAAGTCCTCCCAGTCCTCTTCTTCTGTCCAGAAAGACCCGGGACAGGGGGTTAGGTAGCTGGCATGAGGCCACCTTCCAGTTAATCTCAGGCTGGATTAGAGCCTGGGTCTTCTAGTGCCATTTGTCATTGCTTCCTGGACCCTATAAGACACCCACACAGAAAAATTCAGGACAGTTATCCTGCGTGTGTGTTGCTTTCCTGAGGCTTTGTTTTCACACGCAGTCATATATGTTTAGTCCAACACTTGGGTTTCTGGAGAAGAAAATCTCCCAGCAGAAAAGGACACAGGATATTTATGGTTCTGCTGTGAAACAGAGGTGCTGGCATCCCAAAGGGTTGGCCCCCAGACCATGCAGATCTGCGCTGCCCAGAGGTTGGCTCCCAGGCCTGTGGCTTGGGTCACCCCTCTATACACTTGACTTCCTGTCCCCTGGATGCCCCTCGGGTGCTGACTGGTAGTTGGGTCCTAACTGTCCACACTGGGGGAGTTTCGTGCTCCCAAAATTGGTCTCAGGGGACTTCCCTTCTCCAAGAATCAGAGAGAACAAGGAAGGCATAAACCCATAGCCGACCTGGCCCAGGGGTGCAAACCCTCTGCAGGTAACAGTGTGGCAGCAGGAAGTGCCAGCCCTAAGGAGCAGGCCTGCCATCCCAGCACTCTGGGAGGCTGCGGCAGGAGGACCACAAGCTTGAGCTCAGCCTCGGCAACTTAGTGATTTAGTGATGCCCTGACTCAAAATCAAAAATAAAAATGGGCGGGGAAAGTAGCTCGGTGTGAGAAAGGCTGGGCTCCTCCCCAGCACTGCAAGAGCAAAGCCAAAGGCAAAGCAGGAGCTTTGAGCAGAAGCCAGTGACGTGGTGTAGACTCCCAGAGCTAACAAAGCTCAGATGCCCCTGAGAAGAGCCGGAGCCCACACCAGGGGCCCATTTCTCTGTCCAATCTGGTGCCTCTGTGGAAGCCCCTAACACAGAGAGATGGTGACTGGGGCTGTTCCTGCCTGTGGCGGTGGCCTTTGAAGGGTCCTGTGAGCTTGGGCAGGGTGGACAGCCACATGTTCTGCGTAGTTCTTCCCATGGAAAGGCAGATTCCTGAGCGTGGGGCATGCTGGGACTTCTGTGCCCACAGGCTGTGGTAGGGGCCACCACGTGCTTCCCGTGGCTGCGGCTGAAGCCAGAAGGTGGCTCTGCTCTCTATGGCTCTGCTGGTACCCTCAGTGACAGGAGCAGGTGTTTATGGACAAGCACCCCCCTCCGAAGCATGTCCCCCGTGGTGCTGCACATGGGCTTTATTGAGAGGGAGCACCGGTACCCACAGGCACCCCTGCCTTTTCTCCCCTGGGGAGCGTCTCACTACTTCCCTGATGTCACCTCCTCAATAAACATCTGTACTGTTCAGATTTCCACTTGCTGGACTAAATACCCAACACCCACAACTTAAAGCAGGAGAGGATTATCTTAGCTCAGGGTTTCAGAGCGTTCAGTTCATGGTTGTTGGCTCCAGGGCAGGGACAACATGGTGGTAAGGCCTGGTAGAGGGCAGAGAGAGAGAGAGAGAGAGGGGGGGGGACAGAGGGAGGGAGAGAGAGAGGAGCGGGGAACAAGAACACACGCTTCCAGGTCTCACCCCAAGTGATCCACCTCCGCCAGGCCCCATCTCCTCACAGCACGGTCTCCGTGACTCCCCTGTGGCTGGACCACAATGAGCCCAGTGCCTCCATGACCCAGTCACTCTTCATACACAGGGGACGTTGGGGGATATTTTGGATCTAAGCCATGCTGAAACCTAAGATGTGAATCCCCCTGTACCAGGGAGCCACTGTGACCATAAAGCAGGCACTGGGTCCCCCACCCACGGCCGGTGACGGAGGGCAGCTCACAGCGGCGCGTGGGTGCCGGGCCTCCCATGTGGCTCCCAGCCTTGTAACGCTCACTCACTGCCATGACTTGTGCATTTTTCTGGCATGACCTCTGCTCCCCCGTCTGCCTCCCGGTGATGGCACACCCTTGCGCCTGCCCCATCCACCCAGACTCCTCCTTTCCATGAGGGTCAGTGCCTGTCCCCCAGGGCTGTGCCGAGCCCACCCGGCTTCACGCTCCTTTGCCTGCGTGTGAGGTGTGAGCGCAGCCTGTATTTAAGTAAAATTGATCACAGGGAAGGTCATGCGGCCATGAGTGCCCCTAAAACCCCTCTCCCCACGCCCAGCACCCGCACCCCACCATTCTCGCCTCAAGAGGCTCATCCCTTTCCCGTGTGTCTTTATGGGTTGGGATCAAAAATGCAGTGACCGAAGCCGCCGGGTGCCGCCTCGCAGACAGGCAGGCAGGGAACCTCATGGTGCCCACCCTCGCCCACTGTGGTCACTGGATCTGGCACTGGGTGATGCCCAGCTCCTCCCCAAGTCAACATGACCACCAAAGCCAACACTTCAAATCGATTCTGGACGTAGAGGCAGCCGTCCCACTGTAAGCAAAGACGGGAAAGAGCCCCGCAGGCTCCAGGGAGGAGCCGTGCCGGAGCAGGGTCAGGAGGCGGCTCTCGGCCCTGCGTCTTTTATCGTTGTGTGTTTCATTTTATTTTCAATCTCAACATTCATTGTCTTGTTGGATCCTCCATGTACGTAGGCCTGTGCCAGGTCACCTGTCTCTTCCCTAGACCATGTTCCCGAAAGCGACCCCACCTAGCACGAGGGGCTGGCTGCAGACTGGCCACCCGCCCTCCTGGCTGGCCAAAGCCAGCTCCATGCCCTGCTCATTAGTTTGCTCTTGGTTCTGGGGTGTGCCCAGCCATGGGGGAGTTTATCTTAACATGGAAAATCCTCTACCGGGAGCCCCCTGATCCCTCATCGCTGTGTCACTGAAAACAGGGTGTCATGCTCAGATGCAGAGGCAGGCATGGGGTGCGTGGGAGAGCTGGGGTGAAGGAAGGGGAAGGTGGGGGGAAGGGGAGTGAAGAGGAGGGAGAAAGGGTGGAAGGGGGTGGGAAGCAAGGAGGATGTGGGGCAGGAGAGAGGGGATGGGGAGGGGATGGGTAGAAAGGAGGAAGGATGGAAAAGAGTTAGGGGACAGGGAGGAGGGAGGGGGACAGGAAAAAGGATGGGGAGGAGGGGGGAGGGAGGGGAGGACCGAGAAGAAGGCGGGAGGGGAGAGGTGGAGACAGACTGCAGTCCCGGCCTGTCCTCCCTCTGCCCGTGCTGAGTGGTGTGCTGGGAGGCGCAGGCCAGTCGCCGGGTTCCGGGAAGCCGCTGCAGCCGGTTGCGTGTTAAGTCCGTTTTGATTGTAAGTGTGGGCTTGGCGTCCCTGATTGTGGGTTTGGTGACTGTGGGGGCGGCAGCCCTCCATGCTCCGATCCAGGCACAGGGGCAGCGGGGCCCCTCTGTTTCCACTGCCCAAGTGTGGTTCCCTCTGATTTTTGTTTTATTTCCTGGGAGAATGTGGGGAAGAAGCCAGCGTGCCGGCGACCCCTGGCAGGCCGGGGATCCCTGCAGACCCACGGGCTTTGCTGCAGGTGTGCGGACGGGGCTCCGGGCTGAGGCACGGCCTGAGGTGAGCCGGCAGGCTCAGGGGCTCAGCGCAGAGCAGGGCAGCAGTGCCCGGATGGCAGCTGAGGTGGGCGATGGTGGCACCTGGCCTAACTGCATTCGTAAGCATCGCTGCCCGCTGGGGAAGGCATCTACTGTATTCAATGGCGACCCACGCCTGTCATCCCAGCACTGGGGACGCTGAGGCAGGAGGATGGCCAGGAGTCTAAGGCCAGCCTGGGCTTCATCATGAATCCAGGACCAGCCTGAACGACAGAGCAAGACCCTGCCTCAAAAAACAAAACAAAACAAAAGCATTTGAAAAGAAAGCAGGGAGAACAACAGACTTAGCTGTTCAGAGAGAGAGGGAGGATTCTGAGGGAGACTCACGGCCATGGGTCTTTTACTATAATAATTTTTAAAATTTAAACACCCACCATGGTTTGGATCACCCCTGTGCCGTCTAACGTAGGTCCAGCCTCCTGCCCGGGTTCCCCCCATCCTGTCGGGACAAGGCAGCTCCTCTGCTTCTCCTGGCCTGCCCAGCCTGGTCAAGGTTGCAGGCATCTCTCTGGATGCCGTGGCCTCCCACGTCTGCCTCGTAGGGTGTATGGATGGACAGTGATGTCTGTCCTTTTACTGAAGAGAGCACCCTTTTCCGGAAGTCTTGGGAGTCCAAGAGGGTCGCAGGTTCCCGGCAGCTGCAAGAAAGGCCACAAGTGTGACTTTTGGGGTGTGAGGAGGAGGGGCACACTGTGGATCCCACCCGAGCCTTACCTCACACAGCACACAGGAGCTTATATAAAACTCAGGGGCGAAAACTGAAACGGGTAGGGGAACACCTCAGAAACACATCGGCCCAAGCCCCAGGCAGCAAGGAGTTCTGAAGCTTGATGGAAAAAAAAAAAAATAATAAAAACAAATTTAAAAAAAACACTAACTAGAAGAAAATAAAAAACCTCGCTGAATTGGATTCATTGAAATAAAGAGATTTCTCTTTGAAAAAATTAAGCTGATTTAAAAAAAAAAAAAGGCTCAGACTGCAATAAGTGTGCCCCTCGCCTGTGTCTGGGGAAGGCTGCATCCCAGCGAGACAGAGAGCGCTTCCGTCCGCATGAGGGGTCCCTCTGGCCAGATCGTGCCCTTCCCGCTGCCAGAGTGGCTGCGAGTGAGCAGGCAGAGCTGCCAGGCGTCGGTGGGGAAGAGGAAAAGGAACTCTCAGGGCGTCCTACGTACATCTACTCTGGAAGGCAGTTTAACAGGCTTTTTCTTTTTTTTTTTTTTTGGGGGGTGGTGGTGCTGGGGATCAAGGCCTGGGCCTTAGCACTGAGACACACCCTTGGCCCTTTATTTTCTGAGACATGGTCTTACTCTGTAGCCTAGACTGCTCCTGAACTCACTATGGAGCCGAATCTAGCTTTAGGCCTCACAGCAATCCTCCTGCCTCAGCCTCCCGAGTGCTGGGGTGGCAAGCATGCACCACCATGCCCAGCTTATGTGGTGCTGGGGAATCGAACTCCAGTACTTGGCACTTGACTTAGGGCTTGCTAGGCAAGTGCTTTAACTGCTGAACCATTCCTCCAGCCCATCAGCCTATTCTTTTTTTTTTTTTTTTAACCTTTTACTATGAGACAGGGTCTCACTAAGTCACACAGTTTCCCAGGCTGGGATTGAACTTGCAGTCCTCAAACAACTTCTTATAAAGTTAAACACAAAATTACTGATGTCCTAGCAATTCTGCTCCTAAGTATCTTTCCCTACAAGTTAAAACATGTGTTTACAAAAAGACTGGCTCACAGATGTCCTAAGCAGTTTATTTCTGAAATGAAAAGCTGCATACAGCCCATGTATCCTTCCTGAATAGGCAAGGAGACGAAGATATTGTGGTATATCTACATAAGGGAATACTACTCAGCGATGAAAAGGAACACAGTTCTGATGTAGGAAGCAAACTGATGCATTTAAGCTGCTCTCCCATGAGGAAGAAGCAGGATGCCAAGCATCCACACCATGGGTGCGGCAGAGCCCCTCCAGGGTGGCAGAAGTCATCAGAGGGGTGCTTGCCTGCAGCAGAAGGCCTCGCTGGGAAAGGGGGGGAGGTTTGGGTGAGACAGGTGAACTGAATAAACCCCGTCTCGGCTGGGGTGGTGGCTCCCGTGGCACTCCGCTTGGCTAAAGGTGAGACGGGTGTGTTTTATGGTGACTAAACATCACCTCACTAAGACGAACTTTAAAACATCTGACCAGAGGCCTAGACGTTCTCACCTGTGAGCCCAGGTGAGGGAGGGCACCAGCATGGCGGGCCTGCCAGGGGCAGTGTGCTTGAGTGTTGGGTGCCGTGGGGAGCTGGGCCCTTCCCAGCTCGTTGCCTGGGCGCCGGCTTTGTGTGTCACTATGGCAGCGGCCTGGATGCAGCCAGGATGGGGGGTCTCGGCCTCCTGGTGGGCCTCTCCGCAGCAGGTGGGGGCGCCGTGGGCTGTGCGCACGCACACTGCACACATGCACCACACATGCCTCCTGCATGCCCCACACACGCTTACTGCACACACACACACATACACTTTACAACACACCACACACTACACATGCACCATATCAATCATACACACCCTGCATACCACACACATACATACCATACACACACAACATACCCTCACAACACATGTACCCTGTATACTACACACACACACACCCCCCAAACACACCGTATATCATAAACACCACACACACCACAAACTATACACACACTGCAAATACTACACACAATAACACCAGAAATGTACCCCACAGGCCTACACAGGCGTGTGGAGACAGACCTGCTGTCTACGGACATAAAGGACACGAGAGGCAGGACTTCGGGGACAGGTGTGAGGCCTGCAGCATGGCAGGCTGCCCCGTGTGACAGGGGCTTCATGGCGCTGGGAGACAGTGGGCTGTGCTGTGTCCTTGAGCCTGGTCACACTGGCTGGGGTCCCTGGGCCCCCGGGCTGGGTCTCGGCAGTAACAGGAGCATGAGGGGCAGGAGCTGTCTGTGAGCAAGGACTCAAGGTGGGGCCCCTGTCTGTTGAGTGCCGGAGACCAGAGCCACGGAGGACAGGAGAAAGAGGCGGCCTATGGGGACCGTCACAGGTGCCGACATGCCTGTCTCATATCCCATAAACACAGGGGATGAAAAGGACATGATGGGTGTGGGCAACACAAGCCCTGCTGGAGTCCAGCACCCTCCCTGGCATCCCCAGAGACCAGCGAGAGACGTCCACCCTACCTACAGGCTTGGGGTACAATCAGGCTGTCACTGATTAGGCCCCTGTGGCCTGTGCTTCATATAGCGAGTGACCTGAAGGGGTGGATGAGTGTCTGTCTGTCTGTTTGTCACCTGTCTATCGTGCTGTGCCATGCAGGGGATGGCACGCTGGGCCTGCATGTGCTGGGCAAGTGCCGTACCTTTGAGCTACAGCCCCAAACCCTGCTACACACCACGTTTTTAAAGTGTTAGCACACACACACACACACACACACACACACACACACACGCAGTACACACATACAGAATGCATACACACATGTACACACACAGAGTACACACACAGACACAGATTTAAGTGGCTTTGAAGAGGGGCCGCTGTGCTCCCATCCTGGAAACAGGAAGCCTGGATGCTGGTGCAGGCAGAGAGGCCAAGTTGCCGGGCGGGCGAGCTCGCAGGGTCCTGCTGCAGGCGTCCCGGCTCCTACTGTTTCCTTTTTCCCAAGGTGGAGGGGGCACAGAGAGGTTTTCCGAAGCGAAGGGGCTTGTGCCCCCCTGCCCACCATGACAGCCTACAGGCCGCTTACTCTCACTGTCCCTCGTTGTCCCCCCAGACCCTTCCCTGGAGCACTGAGGGAGGTGAGAGCCCACCCACAAGGTGCCTGTGGATGTTTCTGGCAGTTTTATTTTGCTCAGAACACTGGGGAGAAGAGTCACCCTTGTCCCCTGTCCCCTGACACACCCTCCTGTCCTCGCCTTGCATCAGGCCCCCAGGACTGAGGACACAGGGTAACCAGGGTGCTGGGGAGACAGAGCCCTCTCTGAGGCCAGCTCAGGGTGCCCTGCCCCGGGGGTACATCCCATGCACTGTCCCTCAGATTTGGCAAGTTCCCCTGAGCTTGGTGACAAGCCGCAGACCTGAGGGGACTGCCAACTTTTCTGAGCATGTTGGGACCTGGGGGGCAGGGGCAGGATGGCTGGAGATGCCCTGGGCAGGGGGCCAAGGGCCAGGCAAGGGTTGCCGGTGCACCGTGCTGGAGCGCACCCAGGACAGCGCATTCTGCAGGCAGAGTGGCCCTCAAGTGGCTGTGGCTTTCCACTCTCCACAGAGGCGCCCACGGCCTCGGAATCCCTGCCTCGTGTCCCGAGGTGACTCTGCCAAGCTTTGCCACCAAGCACGGCTGGATTGTGACTCCCCTGCAGTCACCACCCACTTAACACACTCGGCCACCCAGTCGCCTGAGAGGACTAAATCTCAACACACGAAGTGGGCAAGACCGCGCCCGGGGTCTCACTGCCCTTCCCCAGTGGCCCCGGAGGGCGCAGGTGCCGCCACCACAGTGCGGGTCCCCTGGGCGGGGCTCTGCTCCGGCAGAGGCCCTTCGGTGGCCAGGGAGGAGCATGCCACTGGTTGGGCAAGGGGCCACCAAGCCAGGGTCCGGAGTGGGTCGGGGGTCGCACCTAGTGCGTCAGCCTTCGGCCCGCACGCATGAGTATGCACATACGGGGCCACTCCAGGGCAGCTGTTCTGTGACAGAACCGGGCACAGGACAGAGGAAGACCTCGCGGGCAGCTGTCGCGCAAACACAGCCAGGTGGCGGCAGGGACGATGCATCATTGTGACTGGATTCTAAACACGGAACGTCGCGGACGGGGCGCGCCTCTTATCTGGTCTCGCGCGGCCCGCTTCCACCCCAAGATCTGAGTGCAGCCGCTTCCTGCGGCGGGGGCCAGGAGGCCCGGCGGACGCGGGTCCCCGGCCCGCCGGTATCGCCGCCATCAGCTGGCACGGGGGCGGCCGCTCCATCACGCTGGCAGATGTGTACACTTCGCCTTTTGATCTGCAAGGACGCGGCGTCCAGATGACATCACGGCCCGTGGTTATCTTTCCCACCGCGGGAGGGACGTAAGGGGGGATCGAGTTTTGCCGGATAAAATTAGCACCTCTTGCTGCAAGATAAACATGCCGGGCAGGAAGACCCTGATTAAAGTGCAAGTGGAGGGGCACAGAGCTGCGCCCTCAAAGCCAAGGTGCTATTTGTGTAAGAGGAAATGGCATTGCTGTGACGGGGACCCCAAGAAGAAGCCACCTCCCGCCGCTCGGGAGGAACAGCCTCATGGCCGCTGCCGGAAAATCCCTCCGAGGTTTGGTTCATGAAAGCCGAGACCAGGGAGTCCGGAGGGAAGTCGGACCTGTGCTCCCAGGAGCCAGGCTGCTGTGCACGGCTGTGCGCCAGACAGCGGCTCCCTGCGCCGCTCCCCTGTGTGGGCGCCCTCTGCCCAGGGGCCCCTGTCATGGCGGCTTGGCCTGAGGCCCTTCTGCTCCCCAGCTTACGGCCCTCACCTGGCCTTGCCCCTGTGCTCCTGGACTGTCCAGTTGGCCAGGGCCCGTGGTGAGGTACATACTTTATTTCCACGTTTTTTTGTGGCCCTGGGCTCCAACCAGGGTCTTCACATGAGCTCCATACTCAGCCTATTTTTCTGTTTGATTTTAAGATAGAGTCTCCCTACCTCGCTAAGTTACCCAGGTGGGCTTGAAGTTGGGGTCCTCCCGCCTCGACCTTCCAAAGCACTAGGGCGACAGCCCTGTAAAACCAGGCCCAGCTCCTCACTTTTTAAGAAATTGATTGGTGAGATGGGGAGTGGCAGCAATTGTGGGGACAGCCTAGTGGCCCCAAGGCTGGCCTCCGGCTGCCTGGCGGGTCCCCAGCAGGCCACAGGCAGGGCCGAGGGCCCTTACCAGGTGCAAGAAACATGAAGGGTGATGTCTGTAATCTGTCTTCCGCTCAGTGTGGTGACGCCACTTCCACCACACGCATGGAGCCAACAGGGACTTTGGGCACTCTTGGGTGCTAGGAATGCTGGGTAATCAGGGACTTTGGGCACTCTTGGGTGCTAGGAATGCTGGTAATCAGGGACTTTGGGCACTCTTGGGTGCTAGGAATGCTGGGCAGTGCTGGCTCCCAACCTGCCGGAGCCTTCTTCCCTGAGGCTGTGGCTGCGAGGAGAGTCTGAGACCAGAGAACCCAGAGGCACCCGCAGCCCGATGGCAGTCACCATCCCTCCCCCACGTGCCCTGACGGGCCACCCATGCTCTGCCTGATCTTCATTGTTAGGGTTTGTTCTTAATTAGCAGAAATGTTTTCTCCGTGGTCTCTGCAAACGATTCACTCACTACTACCCTCATCTGCAAACTCTCCAAAAGGCTTGTGATGATTTAAAAAAAAAAAAGAAAGAAAAGAAATTGCAGCTGGGCATGGTGGCACATGCCTGCCACCCCAGCACTCTGGGAGGCTGAGGCAGGAAGATTGCCGAGTTCCAGCCCAGCCTGGGCAACTTAGTGACCTGGTGAGACTCTGTGTCAAAAGTAAAATGAAGAATGAATGACTAGGGATGTAGCTCAGAGTGAGGGCGTCAGGCTCCACTCCCAGTACCAAAAACAAGACAAAACAAGGCAAAACCCTAAAAATCCACTGCCCGGAAAAGGTGCACACAGCTCCTTCTGGTTCAGAGCAGTGATCCCAGGCTGTTTTCACGGACACTGGCCCCTTGGGACCTGCCCAGACAAGGCACTTTCTGTCCCCTGGGGAGGAAAGAGATGAAACCCTCGTAAAGGACAAGTTGCAGAGGAGGCGAGAGTCACCCCGGATCGTACTGCTCCTTCTCAAGTTTTCGGGATTTGTAAGCCATGGTGAGGGAGGTGGCTTTGACTGCGGGACCCTGCTCGTGCCCCTGGGTACAGTGGGCTCACCTCACGGAAGGCGGCTACCCCCACCCTGGGGCTGAAGCTTTGATTTTGAGTTAAAGGAAAAAGCCTGAAGAAACGTCTTGAACCCTCCTCTGCAGAAGGAGAGAGGGGCCCAGAGGGGTCAAACAACATACCTGGGGCCACCCAGCAGGTAAAGGGGCAAACTAAACTGCATGAAACAGCAAAAGCTGAGGGTCCTGGTGGAAAACAAGCCCCGGGGGTCCCCTGCAGCCCCTGAGTCTGGTGGTCAGGAGTTTCTCCCATAACCTTTTTTTTCACTTTGCATATCACAGCTCCTCCCCTTCCCGCCCTCAGCACCCCAGTCCCCTTTCCCTCTCCACAAAGTGGGCTTCCTTTCTTCCGTTTCTGTTTTATTATTTAATGGTTTGAGTTTCTCATATTAGAGAAATCGTGTGACATTTTCCTCTCCTTTCTTATTTATTATATTTATTTATTATTCATTATTTATCATATTTATCATTATTTATTATATTATATTATTTATTATATTTATTTCTCTTTTTTTCTGTTTTTGTAGCCCAGGCTGGCCTCGAACTCACTGTACTCCTCCTGCCTCAGCCTCTAGAGTGCTGGGCTTACAGGCATGCACCCCCATGTCTGGTTTATGTGGTGCTGAGGAATCGAACCCAGGGCCTTGTGCTGGCTAGGCAACTGCTCTGACCGCTGGACTGCAGCTACACCCCAGCCCCTGCCCTCTCATTTTTAAAGGCAAGTCGCTGCTGCCTCTGTTCTATTTTCTTGCTGCTCATGTATAGGAATGCAGGGTCCCTGTTTACTGAGACTGCAAACCGGCCCTTGGCCTTCCTCTGCTGCCCTTTGGTGGGCAGGGAAGCTGGCGCCCAGAGAGGGTAGGCTACCTGCCTGTGCAAGCACGGCCTACAGAAGGCAGAAGAGGATGGCAGCTCTCAGCCTCCCAGCCCTCCCTGGCTGGATTCAGTGGTCGGGCAGGTCCCGGCTACGAAGAGGTCACGCAGCCTCAGAGGAGCTGGCTTCGTGACAGCAGGCTGTCCACAGACCCTGTGGCTGCTTGCATAAACGTCCTCACCGGGTGTGAAGGGCACAGACTGGGGACGAGTGGAGAGGGCTCCCTGAGGGCCACAGGGGGCCTGGAAGATGGCCAGGAAGGTGGCCGGGGCCTGCCGGGCCTCCAGTGCGGTTGGAGGGGTGGCCTAGGCCAGGGACCTGCAGTGGGGCTTGGGGAAACCTGCACTGTCTGTACGTTTCCTGTGGGCGATGGAAGCCTGAGGTGCCATTCCCACCCCCTTGGCTGGCATCTGTGTGTCTGAGTCCTGGCTGCCCAGGGAATTCCATGGCGCTGCCCCAAACAGTCTCACCACCTAGGGATTGTAGGTGGTGGCTAGAGCTCACAGCCCAATACCTGGGGTGAAGCCCTTAACCCCTGGTCCGTCGATGGCCAGGAGCAGGGTCTGTGCCCGCTCCCTATTACATGCCATTCCTGAGACGATGCAGGCATGGGACCTGTGCTACTCCCCTGTACAGAGGGGCAACTGGAGCACCAAGGAGCCCACTGGTCAGGCAAGTGGAGGAATCCCACCCCGCCTGCGGTGTGACCAAGCTGCAGAGGGGGTGCCGACACCCCTGTCACAGGTCATGCCCCTCTCTCTGCAGGTGGCCGGCCTTTCCAGCTCTGTGGTCTTCGGCAGGGGACTGGGCTCTATCTCAGCTTCATCATTTGCAGAATAAGAATAAACCAGCCCTGCACCTTAGGTCGTTACAGGGCCAAGCAAGCTTTCGACTCCGGGTGCCCAGCATTGCCTCTGCCCTACCTGTCCTCGAGGTCACCAGCGCCCCGCTGCGGCTCAGCTGCTGAGTTCTCCTTCTGTGGAGGCCGCTTGCTCTTGTCTTTCCTCCACCCAAGCTGGTGTGCCGTGTGGACGGTGGTGGCAATGCCAGGGTCACTAAGAAGATGGGGACAGAGTGCACAAAGCAGGGCTTTGCACTGAAGCCTGCAGAGGCCCCGGCCAGAGTGGCTACGTGGGGAACGCCCGCCCAGCCCCTGCTGGGAGCAGGTTCCCCGAAACCATCGCAAGCCAGGTCTGATCCCACACAGTTGTTGTCCTGCCGTTCGCCGGGACCGGGTGTGGGGTGGCAGTAACGGACTACCCCAGGGCGGAGCCACTCTGTGACCAAGGCGAGAGGGGTAAGGCGTCCGAGTGGCTCTGTCTTAATGCCATGTGGGCTGCTGAGCTGCCCCGTTTGAGTCATGACTTTAGGACAGAGAGCTGTCACCTGTGTGGTGCTGGGGTTGATCTGCTGGTTCCCACAGCAGGCCCCGGGGGTGGGGGGAGTGGCTTTGCGTTTGTTCCTGTCAACTCCAGCAGTGGAAATCAGGCCGGACCGGAGCACAGCGTGTCTGGGTGACCTTGGTGACATCACCCACCCAGGCCTCGTTAGCACTGTCCGTGGCTTCGAAGGGGATGGTGGGGTGGGGCGAGGGACCCACACGGGGCCTGGGGTGCCTGGGAACTCTGGGCTTGCTAATTGGTTTCTCGCCCCATCCCAGGGGCTCTGCTCTTTGTCAGAGGCGATAAGAAGGGGCCCGGCTGTGCTGAGCAGCTGCCGGGAGGCCAGGCTCAAGGTCCAGGTGGCAGCGACACCCCTTCCTAGACACCAGTGTGGGCCACCGGGAGAGTGTAGGGGTGCGCCACACCCCTCTGAAATCCCCCTATGAAATTCTCTGAGCCGGGTGTCCTGTTCCTTGCCTGGGGACACCTTTTTCCTGAACTGCTGCCCCCACCCCCCTTGCACATAATTGCAAGTGTCCCCATCAGCTGGGTCCTCTCCAACTCCCACACTGTTCTCAGAAAATAAAGCAAGCATCCTTTGATAGTGGCCATCGGGTGCTCAAGATGGCTGTTTGAAAATGACCGAAATCAGACCAGACAGAAAGATTGTGTTTTCTCACTGGAAGAACGGAGGAAACTGCTCCACAGCACCGTCTCTTTTTATGTGGAAGTCAACTCCCTGCGAATTGGCACCTGGCTGCACGCACCACTGACTTGACATGTTTCAAGCCCCAGGGCATCTGACAGCCCAAACCCAACACGACGGTAGTGGCACTGGTGCCGGAATTTACTCCTCTATCCAGATAGAAGCAGGTAGTAGAGGCTAGGTCTTTTCTACACAGGGGCTAAGTTCTTTCCCTTATAAGGTGTTGGGCATAAGTGGCTTTATTATGGAGCACAAGGGACCCACACATCTCTTAAAAGTCCCAGCTGCCGTTGGTGTCACTGGTGTTCCCGACTTTCCAATATCAACTTTTAGCAGAAACTCTATAAAATGTGTCTTGTCAGAGTGTGCCATACGCTCTGAGCTCTGCCCGAGACGGGTCCCAGCTGGTAGATCCGAGGGCCCCTTGCCCCTGCGGTCTCCCTTGTCCCTGGTGCAGGAGGCCTAAAGTCTCTGACATTCTCTTCTTCTGTATGGGGCTGGCTTTGCTGTGGCCTAGGTCGGAGGGTGGACAGATGGACAGACGGACGGACAGACTGGGGGTGGGACACAGGCCCGCAGGGTTGAATCCCAGGCCTGGAGATAGGCCGGCTGGGAGGAATGCCAGGAATGTCCTCCTCAGGGCTCTGCCGAGGAGCGCAAGCTGTGGGGATTCTGCCGGCAGTGACAGCGCTGACATTGGCCAGAGCCCTGGACGGCTCTGCGAACACAGTGCCCACCCCGACAGCGAGAAGGTAACGTTTATTTTTGTATTTTTTTCTCTCTCTCCCATATACAGACTGTAAAGAGACCACCAAGAGTGCATCTTTTTTCCCCCTCATGGTGATGTACAATTCGCGTTTGTTAATCAAAAAAAAAAAGTTCCCGGGGTCATCTACCTACACTATTTTTTTCCCTTCTTAAACAGGAAACGGGTTTCAGATGTTTATATGTTAAAAAGTAAAGGCTACTAATCTGCTTAGCCGTTTGCCAGGCCTGCCTGACCCTCCCTTACCTGTTTCTATTCGAATTGTGTGGAATGACATTAATTATGATTCCTCTTGCTATTTAGAATTAAAATTTTTTTCCTAAAAGCCCCTTGGTTTTTGGGGGGTTGGAGAGGACGGCGCTCGGGAGGCTGAGACACATGAAGGCCGCAGGCAGCAGCGGCTTGGGCCCCGTACGGTCCCCTGGAGGGTTCCGCCCCCGCACAACGGTCATTGCTTAAATGAACCGTGGTCATGCCTGTCCCGTATCTCGCCCCCCCCCCCACCACAACCCCCCACGCAGATGGCTGCTGAGGCATCAGATTGAGGTTAGGCACTCACGGTCACCTGGTTCCTGAGAGCTACAAAGGCATTAGCAACGTCTGTCCCCGAGGTCCCTCCTCACGGCGACAGGGGAAAGCAGCTCCATGGGTGCCCACAATCCCACTCAAGCCTTTAGCCCCGTATTTGCAAAGACTTTTTTGTTCTACTGTGGGAGGGCTCCCCCACTCCCCACCCAGAGCAGGTCATTTTTACCAGTTCCTGTGGGTCCCCTGTGCTGTGCAGCCCTCAGAGAGGCCTTTCCCTCTGTCGGGAGAGAGGACGGCAAACACGGGAGGTCTGCGTGTCATTCCACCGAATTTGCCGATATTTAAATTGTGGGCCCCACCAGCTCTGAGGGACGTGGAGGCGTTGTTTCCTAGCCCTGAAGTGAGTGGCCCTGCCGGCCCGTGACCTTATGTTTGGAGACGGTTACGGCCAGAGCCTGTCAGGGGGACAGTTCTTGGGCACTTTTGTCAGGGAGAGAAAGTCAACAAAATCCTCCCTGCCCTGTTGGGCAGGACAAAGGGAAAGACCTGATGAATCACACTGTTTTTCTACAAGCATCAGGGGTATTTTCTATATAGTCATTTCAAGGAGGCAAAAACACAGTTATTATCTTTTCGTCCGTGCCAGATGTGGCTGGAGAAAAGATTAGTGCAAGTGCAGAGTGGCATGTCGCCAGGGTCCCAGTGCCCCAGCTCCGTTGACTGTGGCGGGAGGGAGGTGACAAAGCACAGCTTAAAAGAGGTTTATTTTGGTCAAACATGTTTTGACGTGGGGCCACCCACCTTCCCGACATGCCCACAGCTCGGGTGTCAGAGACGCCCGGTGAAAGACCAGTGACCCCAACAGTAAAAGTGTCACCTGCTCTGGACTTTGAGCAAGTATTATAGACAGTGGTTGCCTGCGGAAAGCTGTACTGGAGAGCTGTGGGCTGGACCGGCAGGCCAGGCTGTGACAGTCCCCTGGTCCCCTCAGCGGCTCCTGCGGCTCCAGCAGGCTGCTTGCCCCGAAGCCAGAGTCTCAGGACAAAGCAACAGCTGGGCCCCCAGCTTATGGGCCCAGAGACCAGAGTCTCTGGCCGGAGAGGACGCCGGGCCACCGCCACCGCCACGGCCACAACCACCGGAGGAGATTAGCTTGACAAGCTCCGCAGTTTCAGTAAGAGTGACTTTCCCTTCGGGCAGAGCGGGGAGAGGGGAGCGGAGATCTGCAGAGGGCCACTGGGTTGGGGTGGCCTCTCTTCTGTCTTCCTTTCTCTCTCTCTCTCTCTCTCTCTCTCTCTCTCTCTCTCTCTCTCTCTCTCTCTCTCTCTCTCTTTCTTCCTTCTTGTTTTCCTTTTTTCCCTTTCTCTCTCTCCTTTCTTTTTTCTCTGTCTTATCAACCCCCCCACAGCTAACCACCAGAAAGCTGTGGATCTCTCTCTGTGGCCATGCCTCAGTGGAGCCCCAAGTGGCCCCAGCACCTGGCCACAGAGAACACTTAGGCTGGGGCCAGGCCAGGTAGCTGCAAGCAGGCAGCACCCTCCTCCGCCAGGGTCCGTCAGCCAGGCACAGGCTAGCTTGTAAGTGTCCCCCTGTCCCCAGAAGACCCGCAGCAGACCCTGCAGGGGCAGTGTTGATAACGAACAGAGACCTTCCTGCTCGGCCCCTGGTGGCCTCCTGGCTGGGCTGGGGAGCTTGGACGTTTATGTTGTTACCGATGGCTTTATGATGTCCGGAGACGTGCCGGTCTGCTGGTTTCAGGGACGCTGCCTTAGAGGGAGGCAAGGGAAGATGAAACGAGTGTTGGATTTTAGTATCGTGTCAGTAAGATCATAAACAAATAGTGTACACAGCAAGCCAAAGAATTGTATGAAATGTCCCCATAGCCAGAGAAATCCCAGTGGCATTCCTGCTTTGAATGGAACTATGACGGGGGCCTTGGTTTCTCACTCCCAGATTAAAATCCCGGCTCGTATGTAATGACAGCTAGCCCGTTGGCGTGGACGATCCTACAAACACCCCTGACTATGGGGCAAGCGGACAGCGGGTGGCCAAACACATCTCCACTGAGGTCACCTCCCTGGGCATTCCTACCTATCCTCACTTTCCACTGTAAGGGAAAAAAAAAAAAATCTCCTTACAGGGATCTGGCTGGAGGATAAATGGTGTGTCCTGTGTCCAGGCAGATGGATGTGAAGACAGGCCGTGTAAACACTCCAAATGCAGCCTTCCTCCCAGGCTTGTCTCAGGTCTTGGTTCCCGTCCCCCGCAGGGGTACAGGGCTTGAGCCAGCTCTCCTCCCTGGGGGCCAGCCCAGTGCCCGAGGAGGTGGCTCAGAGCAGAGACCCTCAGCCTGAAACCAAGCTGCTTGGAGCAAATCTGTGTATTGCGGAAGTCAAGTGGGGCACTCTAAAATCAAATTCATTTAAAAGTCTCACGGAGCAACGGCTGCGGGGCAACTTAACCTGGAGGCTGGGAGGTGGCTAGCATTTGCCTGGGGACCAGGACCCTGGGAGGAAGTCACTCCTGGTGTATGAAATGAAAACAGAAAGGATCTTCAGGTAGCCCCCACAACCGCTAACAAATCATTGTAAACGGGAGACCCGTGACCACACATGAACGCTTCCGTGAAAGCCACAGAGCATCGGCGCGGGTGTGGGGAACTGGCGACACATGGTGCCGAGAGCCCCTGTGTTTCGGGGCTGGGTTTTCCCGACCTGCTGTCAACCCCGAACTGGCTCCTGGGTGGGTTGGCAGTGTTCACACTTTGCATTTTATTTCTGGGGCTACAGATGTCCAGATGTCTATGATCACGAGAAGCAACGCTGCTTGGCCGGAGAAGCCCCATCCTGTCCCCCCTTGTCGATGTGGGGGAGAGTGTTCGCTGTTCCCTGTGACATCTCTGCTTCCAGGGCAGGTTTAGAGCAGGATCCAGGGCTCCTTGGGGTGCGAGGCTGGGTACCTACGTCCTGCGCATCCTCCCTCCCGGCCTGCTTCAACCCCTGAGTAAGACACGGGAGCCAATCCCCAGCTGTGGTGTGTCCCCCCGACCCCCAGTAGCTCTGCCTCTGTCCTGACTCCCTTTGTCACTCCAGCTCCTCTGGGCAGGGAGGAGGGACAGCTCATTCTTCAGGCCTTCTGAATGCTGGGGACGGCAGAGAAATCTGTGACAGTGTCTTTCTTCCTTTGTCCTTAGAATATAAAGTGCTCCAAAAATACAAGTGGAAGGGGGCATGGTGGCTTGGGCCCTCGGGCCAGTATGTGGGGAGGCTGAGGTACGAGGTCCCCAAGTTATGAGAACCTGTCTCAAAATTTAAAAAAGAAAATAAAAAGGCTCGGGGATGTAGCTCGGTGGAAAAGAGCCTCTGGGCTTGATTTTTAGTTCTGCTTAAAATTTTAAAAATTCAAAAAAATTTAAAAAATACAAGTTATTCTTGCTGTCATCAAGGGACTCAGCAGGCAAACTGGGCAGAGGATACGCTGGAGCTACTGGCTCAGGGCTTTCGGCACTGCCTTGGGCCCTGTCCCCAGATGGGCTCTCCCGGGTGCATCTGCCGGGGACGCTGCACCCTCCCTCCACACAGGTTGTGCGGGACCAGGGTGTCTTCCAGCCAGGATCCTTGCCTAAGGCTCAGGCTGGCTTCTCCTTGGTGGGTCGCACTGGTGACCCTCCATATAGTAGGTGACAGCTCCCGCAGAACTAAGCACCAGGAGAACTGGACACCTCCTCTCAGTGTCCTCCAGGGACCAGATGTGCACCTGTAAACTCCACCGGGGGTGCCACACCCCTTTCCTGGCAGATGTCAGGGGACATGCCCATTGTGATGGGACCCCCGGAGGGATGTGAGCTGCTCCCAGGAAGTGGTTGTCCCCCTGTGGCCACCACACCTGCAGCTCTCCACGGCAGGATCCCCGTCGGCCCAGCGAGTCTGCATACCACATCCAAAAAAATCCGGCTGTGCAGGTGCCTGGGCACAAGCCTGCTCTCCTGGCATTCTGGGAGGCTGAGGCAGGGAGGTCACAGGCTGGAGTCCAGCCTGGGCAACTTAGTGACTTTATTTTAAAATCAAAAATCAAAAATGGGCTGGGAATATAACTCAGGATGAAGGCCAGGGACTCACTCCCCAGTACCACAAAAAAAGAAAGAAGGAAGGAAGAAAGGAAAGAAAGAAATTTAAGTTCCTTGTTGGGGCGGGGGGCGTGGGTGCGGCCCATGTTGCCAAGGTCTCTAGCTGGTGGGTGGCATGTGCCAGTGTCGCCAGCCCCTCCCCGGCCCCAAGCAGCTCCAGCTGACCCTCGGGGAGACCAAGGCCCTGCCACCCTGCAACCTCACACCTTCAACATCAAAGGACCTCGCCGCCGCTGCTGCTGCTGCTGCTGCTGCTGCTGCTGCTGCCACTTTGGTGGGACTGGGGACAGGGACACAGCTGAGCGCAGCCCAGGTGGCTGGAGAGCAGCATTTTCAGGAGCCTGGAGCTTTGGTGAAGGGGAGGGGATGGTGTGTGTGTGGGGGGGGGGGGCGGTTGGACCAAAGGAGGGGGTGGGGGAGGCCA
>PVKB01001373.1:253641-352786 GCA_004027205.1 Ctenodactylus gundi | reverse complement strand
GGCCTGTGGCAGAAACCCAGTGCCTTTAATGTCCATGCTGGAAAGTAGCCCTGGCCCAGGGAGGCAGGAAGAGCCATACACCCAGCCTGGTGCCCGGGACTGGCTCTTAGCAAAGCACACAGCTCTGCAGGGACACCTGCGAGATGTCCCCATGCCCTGTCCCCTGCTTTGCTTGGTCAGATCTGAAGGAAAGTGAGGCGCCTGTGTCAGTCCGTGGGTCTCCAGCCCTGACTGGCCCAGGCTGTCCATGCAGACAATGTGATCAGGACTGGCCTGAGTGCAGAGAGTCGGTGGCACCTGGCGAGGTCAGTCCTGGGACAGGATCCTCCAGCTTTGTTACCTCCCGCGGCCACACAGTGGACCCCTGTGCTCCCAGGGGATGGTGGTAGCCCTGGTCTGGAGAGTGGCCAGCACTGTGGCTTCAGAGCAACACTCCAGCCCAGAGGAGGGCCTTTCCCCACCCAGCCCACAGGAGGTGCTGTCAGCTGCCCACTCAGCTCGCTCCTGCCCCATGGCACCTCTGCCCTTCCCTCCCCTTCGCCTGGGCCCTGCAGTGTGGACTGGATGTTGCTGGGGTCTCCTTGTTCTCAGGGGGCAGAGGAGACCTCTGGAGCAGTGCTTGAGGCCAAGGCAGCACAGGGCGAGCAGAGGCGTGGGCACCCCGCACTTCTGGCCCCCGGGGCCTTTGCCGGCTGCTCTCTGGGAAAGCCACGTGGCTAGCCACGTGGGTCAGGCAGACAGAGAACAAGGGACTCTGTGCCTTGCCAGGGGTCACGGGTGCTTCTGCAGGGCCTGCACGGCCTGGCGGGGTGGGGGAGGGTCTCTCCAGCTGGGGAGGGGGTTGCCGCAGGTGGAGCCTCCCTCGTCCCTCACAACCCCTCTTGGCCTCCGCTCTGGGGGCACCTCCTCAGCAGTGGCCTTGCTCGGCCTCTGACGGGTGGCCCCAAGGAACAGGAGGGAGGATTTATGCTCCGGGCGTACAGCCTTCCAGAACCTTCTGCGGTCACCACAAGGAGGAGCACAAGCAGAGTTCTGGCCTGTACAAACTGAAGGGAGCAGGGCTGATGGGGGCCCCCCATCCGGATGCCAAGACCGAGGCACACAGCGCCAACGTCAGGGAAGTGTGGCCCGGCGCAGAGCCGAGGCCTGAATGCCGGCGCCTGGCCCCTCAGTCCCCAGCCCTCAGCAGGCGCTGGCAGGCGCCAGTCGTTATTTTATTAAAGATGTTTTTATTTTTCTTTTATTAGCATGTATTTGTGAGACATAATAACAGTGATAGGCTTGAGGAGCTGGCACTTCCGCGTGGCACTGGCCATTTCGCCACCCGCTCCAGGCATCCCCGTCCCCTTTCCCTCCCAGAAAGTCTGTCTTTCTCCACCTCCACCTCCTTCTCTTTGCACTTTGGTTTTCTCCATGGTCTGTTTTTCTCATGCTAGAGAAACCGCACCATGCTTAGCCGCGAGGGTCTGCCTCATTTCGCTGGGCGCAATGGTCACGAGGTCCCTCCATTTCCCTTCAGGTCTGCGCTGCTAAGAAAGAGAAACCTGTTTTTATGTTGAGACCACACAGATTCCCCTGCGGCTGAGAGAAACGCCGGAGGCAGAGCCGCGACCCCTTCACCCAGGGCAGTGCAGGAGTCACCAGGACGTGGGGCCACCCGATTGTTGCCACAGAATGTCCCAGAGGGCCTGAGCACAGCCTGCACCTGCCAGCGCTGTCCCCTGCTCCCTCTGCCTCTGCGGTCCCCCCACCCCTGTGGCACTGCCTGAGGTTACACTGAAGATCTGGCGCCCTCCCGCTGCCCTCCCGCTGCCCTCCTGCTGCTCCCCAGTGTGCTAGATCCCTGAGGTGGCCGGCTCATCTGCGGGGCTCTCTCCTGCACCCCTTACCTCCGGCATGGAGGCCTTTAATCACACTGTAAAGGAAGAAACTTTGCTTCCTTGCAGAACTATTCAATCGCTCTGTGCATCTCTTTTCTGGTACTGGAGATGGAGCCCAAGGCCTTCACAGGGAGCCACGTCCCCGGCTCCTTTCTTCCTTCCTTCCTTCCTTTCTCTCTCTCTCTCTCTCTCTCTCTCTCTCTCTCTCTCTCTTTCTCTCTTTTTCTTTCTGATTTAGAGAAAGAGTCTTGCTAACTTGCCAAGTCACGCAGGCTGAGCTCATACTTACGATCCTCCTGCCTCAGCCTCCCAAAGTGCTGAAATGACAGGTCTGTATCACCTGGCTAGGCTCAAAAGGCTTTTCTGAGCTCCACTTGGAAATCCGTGAGCCGGGCCTTCTTTTACTAGCCACCCTACCCTGTCTGCAGGGAGGTACTGGGGACAAGGTGACAAAAAGGGATGGGTATCCAGTGCCTGCGTCCCAGAGGCCGCGTAGACTGGCTCTGCACCTCTGTCCCACGACCACTTCTGCGGGGGTTCTCCTGGGTGCCCCTGACCCCTGGGCGGTGGGTGACCTTTCAGCAGCTAAGAGTGTCTGTCACCAAGAAGAGACGGGAGAGCCCTGTGCCGTCACCCAACTTGGGAGGTGGCCGCTGCCGGGCTGCAGCGAGATACCACACTGAGTCTCTGCTAATTCTGCCGTGAAATAACAAACAGCTTCACGCCTCCGTGGCCGGGGGACTGCTGGGGCCCAGGAGGCTGCCCCAGCCCCTGTGAGGGTCCCCCAGGGCTGCGCAGGACAGGACAGAGGCACATCTTCCACAACACGTGCCAGTGCCTCTTGCTCACTGTTCTTTTCCTCCTGGATTAAACAGAGGCGGGAGGCCCCTCTGCTGGGACTGTCACACGCCTTTCTAGCAAGCACGGGCGCTGAAATTCTCCTGCCACAGCAGCGTTAGAATTCAACAACGTGCCCCGAGGAGGCCGAGGCAGGAGGATTCCAAATTCAAACGCAACCTGGGCAATGTGGAGACGTAGGGAGAACCCATCTTAAAATCAAAATTAAAACTGGGCTGGGCATGGAGCTCATTATGAAGGCCCTGGGTTGCATCCCCAGATCACAAAATATATATATATATATATATATATATATATATATATATATATATATATATATAAATCAACAGCACTATTTCTTTGTACAGTTCTGTTGGTGGGTGATCCCTTTCCGTTGTTAAAAGCCATAGAAAGATTCCTTTTAAAAATGTTTAATTAAAATAATGAAAGGGAATTGATTTAAAAATAAATAAGTCACTAAGAACAGGATGGCAAGTGCTTATGACCAAAAAAAAATAATAATAACAAAAAAAACCCCACTTTGTTCTGGCAAACTGGAAAAATTAGATGCTGGAAGCACAGACCTGGAGGTCTCTTTGTTGCACAGTGGGGGAAACTGAGGCAGAGAGACTGGGCAAGAGACGGGCAGCATCGAGTCAGCGGCAGATCTCATGGAGAGGTGGAGGGGACCGGCTGGGCAGGGGTTGTCCTGGCAGAGGGCCTGGAGCAAATCACCTCTGGGCGGGGGTCAGCCCACACTTACTGCCCTGGGGCCGCAGGGCTGCTGGGATGGCGTTTTGGCGCTTGTTTCCCATGTGAGAACCCTGGAAGTTTCTGCAAACACACAAGCATTTCAACTGTAAAGTCAGTATCCTAGTTATTATAAAACAAAACATTCACGATAGGAAGTTTATTTAAGAATGGGATACTGAAAGGAGTTATATATTAGTCAACTATAATTCTGCCATCCTGGGATTAGCTGCCCTGGGTGTTTCTCTCCCTCTGTACATACACATCTCACGTGTCTCACATGTATGTCTCATACACCGTTGTAATTATTATAGGTCATATAGGATCGTGCTTTTCTCATTACTTTTCACAAAAAATACTTCCACTTTAAAATTTTTACTTGGGTACAAATCTACTTTAGATTTGAAATGTCGGCCCTTGCTGCTGGATGAGAAAGGCAAAGGAGCTCCGGCGATGTCGCCGCCCAGGCTGCCGGGGAGCGGCTTCCTGCCGACGCCAGCCGGCCCGTGGCTGGGCCCAGTGGTTGCTCCTGAGTAACTGCCTTCATAAAGAGCCTTGCAAATATAAAATCCTTAGATGTAAAGTTTATGCGAACCTGCCTGGTGATTCTGTCAGGAGTCACAGATTCGAGGGTGTGGACACTTTGTCCCCCTTGCCGCCGCCCAGGGCACATCAGCGCAAACTCAGTGGCGGGTGTGTAGCCGGTGTAGACGGACGCGGCTTCATGGTGCCCTTGCCAGCCCCGGGCTTCGTGACTTCCAAGCATTTGCTGTCTGGCGGCTGAGGGAGCGCAGACGTCCAGCCACCCGCTTGGCTTGGAGTAGCTGACCTCACTCTCCGGCATCTTTGTTTTGCGATGTGTCCCCAAAGGACCTCCGAATCCACAGCCGGAGAACCAGAGGGAGCAAGAGCTGTGCTTCAGGAAAGTAAGAAATGAGACACTTCTGCAATGGCATCTCATTCCCCTCTGGACGGCACCAGGCCCTGGGGGACACCTCTCTGTGGTCACCAATTGTGGCTGCGGGTTGGAATTTGCAGGAGAGACTCAATGGGGAGTGGGTGGAGGGGATGGGGTGGGAGCCTCGTAGCTGGCAAAGTCCTCCTGCCTGGAAGGAGACCAAGGTAAGAACAGCACTTCTAGGGTGGGGTGGAGGGCACAACCTTGGGCCCCTGGGGATGGCTATGTGGCCCCAGGGCTGGGGTGGGCCCCTGGGAACAGCTGTGATAGTCCCTGGATCTCAGGAGGGGCTGGGGAACCCTGGCTTCAGTGGCTTGGGTGGGAGTTAAGCTGGTAGTATTGCGCCAGACCAGCATCCCAGAGCTCAACCGTTCCACATATAATTATGAGTGTCCCCAACCCAGGTGACATGGACCATTGAGGGACAAGGGTCTGTGAACAGCAAAAGGTACCCCGAACCTGGCCTGGTGCTGAACCCTCCGGCCCTGTTTTGTGCAGGAAGTTTGCAGCTTGCGGAGGCCTCATTGTCTGGATAGCTGCCGGACCAGGCCTACTTATATTTTTTACTGAGGAGAAAACACACACACACACACACACACACACACACACACACACACACACACACACATCATGAGATTGACTATGCTAAAATGAGCAGCTTGGCGGCTCACAGTCCACTGACAATACTACGTGACCACGTTTTATCTGCCTGGTCCCTGTACTGTTTTGTCACCCCAAAAGAAAAGCCAGGACCCCAGAGGTCCATCCTCACCCCTCTTCCAGCCCTGGCTCTGCCTCCCCAGTCTACAGTCTCCCTATGGATTTTTTTTTTTTTTTTTTTTTTTTTGCAGGGTCTCGCTCTGTAGTCCAGCTGGTCCTGAACTCCCCATGCAGCCCAGGCTGGCCTCGAATTCACAGCAGTCCTCCTGAGTGGCAGAATCACAGTTTGTGCATCACCACGCCCGGCTCATGTGGGGCTGGGGAATCAACCCAGCGCGTCAAGCTTTCTGGGCAAGTGCTGTATTCACTGAACTGCTCTTCCAGCTGGAGTCTAGGACTTTTATATCAATGGAATCCCGTAATAGGTAATCTTTGGGTGTCCAGCTGTGTTTTCTCCTTTCATCTTTGTCCTGGGGATCAAGCCTTGGCCCTGCCAGCAGCTGTTATCTCCAGCCTATTTTTAACTTTGATCTTTGAAAACAGAATCTTGCTCAATATGCTAAGCTGTCCAGCTGGACTTGAACTGGCAATCCTCCTGTCTCAGCCTCCATAGTGCTGAGACGACATGTCTGCTCCACTGGGCCTGGTTTCTGGCTCCTGTCATGTCGCGTGATCTCAGAGGTCTTGCTCACACTGTGGGACTCTCAGCTGTCCCTCTCTCTCCCTTCTGTGCTTCTCCTCTGCGGGGACACACCCTGTTCTATCTGCCCCTAGGCCTCTGTACCACCCAAAGATGGCCGCACGTTTATGCTCCAGGGCTGTTTTCTGTCTTTGGAGGATGTGGGACATGCCCAGTCTCTGAAGTGGCTCTCAAGTAAGATTCTGAGTCAGAGCCAGGTGGCTCTGGGCAGTGGCTGTCCCTTTCCCACCCCCACCAATGGAGCGGGGTCCAGTCCTCAGGGCCAGGGCACTCCCGCGGCATTTCAGGCTGAGTTCCTGTGTTCTTGATCAGCACGACAATGACGTCTTCCCTGTAGATCTGTGGTCACCTCCCACAGGGCTGAAGCCCTTCTGGGCTCTGAGGCCACTGTTTTTAGGGGATCTCTCCCTCCATTTCCTGGTGGGAAGACCAAGATGATTTGATTCCAGTCACAGGGTGTCTTGGGAACTGCACGGGTCACACTGCGGCACCTGGTAAGGCACACGGGGTCGTCCCATGGGATGTAGGAAGCCATCAGGGGCACATTTTGGGGCCATCAGGAAGGCGTGCTGGTGCAGGGGGCTGATGGAGCAGAGAACAGGGCTGAAGACTGGTTCCGGTGCCTTAGTGAATGCCCGAGGTGGGGTCCGCAAGGCTGGCTGGGATGCTTCTCGGCTGGGCACAGTGCATACAAGGTGGCCCCACCCAAGCCAAAGCTTGCAGGACAGCATGGCCAGGGCCACCCTGGAGGACAGGCAGGCTCTGTGTACAACCCTTCACAGGCTAAATAAATGCAGTAATTTACTGAGAAGAGGCCTTTCAGGGCCACCTCTGGCACCAAGGTCTTGGGACTCCTGGGACAAAGCCAGCATCCATCTTCCCGTGTGACATGTTGCTGTCAACAGACCTCTAATGGAAACATCTCATAGGGAGCAATTGGCCAAGGCCTCTCCCATCCCAGCCCTCTCTTGTGGGAGCAGTGTGGCCACTGCCTGCTGTCCTGGGCAGGGCAGGGGAGGGTGGGGTGGGGGCGGCTGGTAGGGGGTGGCCAGGTGGCATGGGGGACTACAGGTCAGGAAGGAGTGGGGCAGCAAGGGCTTGGGCGGGGTACTGTGGGGAGGGCAGTTGGTTTCATTTTCCCAGTTGTCCTGCAGCTCCCTGGGGCTTATGGGATCAGGGCCAGGCGGTGCTTGGAAGTGCAGACTCCTGCTAGGACACCAAAACTGGGTGTACTTCAAAGCGCTGGCAGCTGGGCTGGAATGCAAGGGACCCTGCCTGCCACCAGGCCACGGGCTCCTGGCTGGCCTGCCCAGAGCCCTGCTGGTAAACTGTGTGGACTTTAGACCATTGAGGCTCCAGCAGGCTGTGGTCAGTTTGCCACCTCTCTGGGCAGTTTTCACCCATAAAATGCAAATGAGAACATTTTCACCTCCTAGGGCGGCTGCGAGATCAAAGGGAGGGATTCCAGGTCAGCACCACCTCCAGCTGTAAATCACTCCCTACGCCGCCTGTAACAACCAGGACTCTCCAACAAACTATAAATCAAGACAAATGTCACGTAAAATTTTTTTGCAAACCTGGTTTTTAAAAAAAGTAAAAAGAAACAGAAGAATTAATTTTTAAAAATTTTACCTAATGTACTCAAAATAAATATAACATCATACTAATATGTCCAAAGAACATAATATACTGAGATTTTAAAATACTATTTTTAGGCTAATTATTCCTCTCTGGTAGGCATTTTAGACTTTCAGCACATCTCAGTTCAAACCGGACCCAGCTCAAGGGTTAAGCAGCCAACATAGAGGCTGCCGTTTGCTAGATTGGTCAAGGAAAGCTCCACCCCCGGGCTGGGACTCCCGGTGGGCAGGACTTTCCGGTGGGAGGGACTTCTGATAGGTGAAGCTTCCAGTGGGTGAGACTTCGGATGGGCGGGACTTCCGGTGGGTGGGTCTATCTTGATTTTAAGTATTGGGGAGGGAATCTAGGTCTTTGGACTTAGCAGGTAATGCCGGTGAGCTTTGCTCCCATTCCTCTTGTTTGGTTTGGGGGTGGTCACCCTCTGGTGTTGGTTGGGCTAGTGGATTTAGCTTGAAGTCCCAGGAGCGGCTGCCCTAAAATGTGGTCCCATAACACAGTGGTGCACCCGTTATCTGGGACTGGTTTCTTGGAGGACAGTATTTCCGCAGGTGGGTGTGGTGGCATTGGGAGCAATGGCGGTAGCATGGCGGCCTAAGCTATCTCAGATCACCAGCCGTTAGATTCTCACAAGGAGCGTGCAATCCAGGTCCCTCACATGTGCAGTTCGCAGTAGGGATTGGCTTCCGTGAGAGTCCCATGCTACCGATCTGGCAGGAGGCGGAGCTCGGGTGATCACGAGGGTGATGGGGGTGGCGCCTGCAAATACAGAGGAAGCTTTGCTCACTGCCCAGCGCTCAGCGGTGCTGTGTGGCCTGGTCCCAGCAGGCACAGAGACTGGCCTGTGGCCCGGGAATTGGGGGCCCTGCCTTATCTGACCCACGTGAGGGCTTCCCGAGCTGAGACAGCCTGTGAGGCTGAAGACCAGTTAGATCGCTGACGTCATCCTTTCCGTCTCCTTAGCCGTGGCCTTTTGTGCATTAGGCGAGCGGTTCCTTTTCATTTGTGTGCAGGAAAGACGCATGATGAAAGTGAGCGGAAACACGCTGGGGCGGTGTCACTCGTGATGAAGATCCAGGCCCCTGAATCCAGGCCTGGCCAGGTGGGGGCGGCTGTGGCCCTGGCGGCGAGGGGCGTGGCGACCGGGGCCCCTTCTGTGAGGCCATGGGTGTTTTTGTGGCTTCTTCCTCTGTTACCTGTATTTTCTAAGTTTCCCATAGTAAACGTATATTAGTTAAGGCGGTCGTCCCAGGACCTTTTTGACGCCGCGGAAGCTTTGGTTGAGGACCACTCTCCCAAGGACGCATGCGGAGCGCTTGTTCCGCAGCAGGGTATTGGAGGACAGCTTCGAACGTCAGTGGCAGCGGGAGGGGGCGGGAGCAAAGCTCCGCCTCCTGTCAGTCATCAGCAGCATTAGAACCTGATAGGAGCATGCTCACAGGGGGTGGGGCTTTGCTTGCGTTTTCCTGCTCGTTGGTTATCTGTCCCCAAGGTCTGTGGCCCAGGGGTTGGAGCACCTGAGTTAAGGATGAAAAGCTTAAAACATATATGTAAAGGCAATGACTTTGTATTAGGAATGCACCTTGGTTTTGGGGAGAGTGGAGAGGAGGGAAGGACCTCACGGCACACAGGGTGACCTCGTCTCAGCTCTGTCAGCACAGACTTGTGTGTGCCTTGTCCCTGGGTGTGACCCGCATCACACACAGAACTGCTCATGGAGGAAAGGGAAATGCTCGTGGAACCTGGGCCAAAGTGCAGGCCTCTTCATCCACCCTTATAATGAACACACACACGCACACACACATATACATGTGTATGCCCACACACACGAGCACAGATGAATGCACACACACGGGCATTCAGTGGTCACACTGACTGGTGAGGCTCTGAAGGGACTGCTTGCTGCAGGCAGGTGCATCTAGAAGCAGTAATGACCACTTACAGGGCACCTGTCACTCCAAAGGACCAGAGCCCCTTAGGGACCCCAGGGGGGTTACTCTTCACACCTTCACAAACAATGCTGCTGGGGTCTGGAACCCAAGTGAGCGCCCTTCCCACACTCCTGGACCACGTCCCACCCACTTCCGCTTCCTGGTTCAAAGGGAAAAGAGCCCCTGGGGCTTCGGGGCATCAGGGGATGCCAAGTGAAGATGGTGTTGACAGATCTGGTGCGCCAGATAGACTGGCTTTCCTCTGCGTGTGAGTTTGGAAAGGAAGGGGAGCCGTGTGCTCTGTGTACATGGGGTGTTGGATTGGGACCCCTCAAAGTCCCCTGACCTCGCAGGCCTTGCCCACAGCCACAGGCAGTTCTGACACAGACTGCAGAGCATGCTCTTAGGAATCTGGGGCCACCAGCACGGCCTGGTGAGAGCAAACTGCTTCCCGGTGGCAGTGGCAATGGATTTACTGGGGGTCGGGGCAGTGGAGGGACACAGCGCCTGTACACTAAGCATGCATTGGCCCCAGGAGGGTGGCGGCCATCAGCCAAAGTGCATGTGACAAAGCAAGGATGCTTCCCCTTCTGGGACAGTGTGGGCACCTGCAGCTGCTGGAGCAGCTCAAGGGTACTGTGGCATCCTCTCTGCGGGGGCTGGAACTTGGGGCTCCTGGGGTTCTGGGGTGGGACTAAAGTTAGGCAGTCCCTGGCTTTTCCAGCATGGTGTCTAAACCGGTCCTGCTGTCCCTCCTGCTCTGGCTATCATCTCTGTCCCCACTTCTACCTGGGAGCACTTGGGGTGGCCCTGGGTCACCTGCATTGTGCAGCTACCTTCTTGGTCCCAAGATCACAGTGGTGCTACCGCTCCAGGCCCCCCGAGTGCCCGCAGCACAGTGTATCAGGACACTGTCAATGCTTGTCGCCCACTGGCACCGCGAGGAAGTGGCTGAGGGGAGTGGTGTTCTGAGCCATAAGGTTCAAGCCTCTGGTGTCACCGCCAGCACGGGGCAGAGCTGCTCTGAGGGCCCAAGAGTGGAGGCACTTGGTCTTCTCGGCAGCGTGTGGCATCCCAGCCCTGCAGTGCAGGGAGAAGAGTGAGCAGTCACATGAGGCAGAAGGAAGGGACGGGATTGATGGGACCACAGCCCAGGGATGCCTGGGGCTGCCCAAAGCTGGAAGAGAAAGGAAGATCCTCTCCAGAGCCTGGAGCCTGGGCCTGGGAAGGAAGGGAGTGCAGGGGCTGCCGGGCTGTCCTGGTAGCCTCTGATTGCTTGGGTGCCACCCAGCCATCTGCCTCCCTGGGTGTGCATCATGGGGTCAGGCTGTGCTGCCCGTCATGCACAGATGGCCTCCGGTGCAAAGAGAGGATGGACTCTAGTCCCACACCAGAGAGAGGGCAGAACTCAGCTGGGCAGCAGAGCCCTCCACGCAGCCATCCTGTGGTGATGATGCTTGGGGACGTGGGAGAGGCCCCATCCCTCTGGTGTGGGCTATGCCGCAGGCAGCCCCCATTCCCTGATGTCTCCAGGGTCCCCACCGAGGAGTCCCCGTGGAGCGTCTCTGGCCCCTACCTTCCCTGCAACACCCCTGCTGGCAGAGCCCAGAGGCAAGTGGGCCATGGGGGGTAAGGGAAGCAGAGCCCGCCAAAGTGACAACTGCTGAGCGTCACTTGCATGTCCCCCTCCCCCCACCCCCTTTCTGCCCTGTGCCCCACGTGGGCTCCATCAGCCAAGCCCCTCGTCCTTCTTCTGACCAGGGTTGGCCAGTGTGCCCCGTGGGTGATGGGAGGGAGAGAGAGGAGAAGTTCCCTGCCCCCTGCTCCTTTCTGTCCGGCTGCTGTGATCACTCTACCTGGATTCCTGCCCCGTGTCTGCCCCTTGCCCATGGCACTGTGCCATCCCTCATGGAGTCCTGTGAGCCTGCCTCACACCTTCATAAACAGAAACTTGGTTGCTCTCTCCTTAGATAGAACTCCAGTTAGTGTGGCCCTTTGTGGCCAGTCCAATAGGCCTGACTGGCCCTGGTACTGGCCATCGTGGGTCCCCACTGCCTGCCACCAGCTGGCGCCCTGCTCCTCTCAGCCCTCTACGTCTGGTGTGGCTCTAGTGGGCCGTGAGCTGTGCTTCTTAGACCACAGTTTGTATGGCAGGCTCTGCAGGGCATGTGTGTGTGTGTGTGCACGTGTTTGTGTGCACATGTGTTTGGTCCTGGGACCCTTGTCACATTCTGTGCTTCCGTGGTCTCTGCCAGGGTCCTGGTACAGAACATTTTTATTACCAGAAACACTGGTTTTTAATCTAGTTTCTCCAGAACTTTTTGTTCCTAATTACCTCACCACTTTCTCCCAGTTCCTTGAGGGACAGAGCACAGGAATGTATCCACGGCTGCTAGTGGGTTCACCCCAGGCTTTGTGCTTACTGGAGGCTGAGAGGCAGGGCAGGTCCTCTGGCTTCTCTGGGCCAGGCTGGGCACTTTCTGCCCTCGTGCTGCTCTGCGTGGTCAGAGCTCCGAAGGCGCGGCTGGTGCCCGGGAACTGTGGTGCTCCTGCTGTGTGGTGGCCATCCCTACAGCTGTGCTCTGTGAGAGGCCTCTGGGCTGTCCACACCGCCGATAAAAGTTCCCGGCAGGACGGGTGGAGCCTGGAGCCCGGCCGCCTGATAACCAGGCTGGCTTTGATGTTTCCCAAGTTCAGGCTGGGCCAGGCCTCCGCGGCTGGTGGTGCGTGCGTGTTTATTTTTGTCTTTGTGTAGGCTTTTGTGAGTCCCCTCCCCAAGTGAGGCAGCTGTCATGACTGCTGTCATTAACCCGTTGGAAAGGCCGCCGAGCGCCGTCCCCTCTCCATCAGACCCGCCCGCCGGCCCGGAGACCACCCACGTCGGTGCCCGCCCTCCCTGGCCACAGTGTCGTCACACGTGCACAAACTGCACGCGCGGGCACACAAAGCATGCACGCTGCACACGTGCACGCAGACCTCACCACACCTGTATACACAGGCACACAAATTATGCACACTTACACAAACACACACATGAGCCCCACATACAGACTGCACTCACACACTCACAAGTATACACATGCACACAAATATATGCATATACAAGTGTGTACACACATGTGAGCCCCACAGACTGCACACACACACTCACAAGTATACACATGCACATAGATACACCCACCCACAGCGTGTACACACACGCGCGCGCGCACACATTAGCTTGGCCTTTTCCAGACCTGCCGGCCCTCCCTGAGGAGGAAGCCTACTAAGCAGTTGCCTCGATATCCCCAGAAGCATGTGGCTTCCCAGGGAGGAGGCCGAGGAGCAGTTTCGTAAGAAGATGCACTGGCCTGTCCGTGAAGTCCCACACACGTGTTATATCAGGAAGGGATGCAGCTAAGCCAGTGTGCTCCTCATACACAGCTGGGAACACCCCGGGCAGCGGAGGGGGGCTGAGGGGAGCAAGGAGACCCAGTCCCCGTGACCCCGCGGTCCCCCGTGACCCCGCGGGTCCTCTGTGCTCCCGCAGGGCCTCCTTGTGAGCGGCCGTCAGGTACGAAGTGCTCAGGGCGCCACTTTCACCCATACTCTCCCACGTTCTTTCCTCCCTAGATGTTATCTCTCCGAGCCTACAGTGAAGTGGAGGCGTGTGCCACCCACCCGCGCCACAGCAGTCCGCCCTGCCTTCAGTGGCCCCCTTCCCCACGGCCAGCGCTCTCCTTCCTGGTGGTGTGGGTCCGTGGCAGGGTGGCGGGTGGCGGGCTGGAGTCTCTGCGGGTCCCCGCGTCCCGGCTGCAGTTGTCTCTGTCTGCTGTCCTCTCTGCTTCCTCCGCTTTTTTCCTTCGGACTGTAATGCATTTCCCTCAGCGACTGGTGTACCCCAGTCTCCCGAGGGGGTGCTGCACAAGGTGGACCCCCGCGCGCCCGGCCCTTGCCACACACGGGGAAGGACACACGTCGCTGCACAGCCAGTGGGAGCCCGCCAGGGCCCGAGCTGCGTCCTGCGTGAGAAGGGGCCGGAGTTTCCTCCCATCTTGGGGCTACCCCACCGCACGTCCCGGCAGGACCAGGTGCTCGCGGGCGGTGGGGGACCTAGGACCACACCGTTGCAGGCCCAGTGACCGCCAGGACGTGGAAAGCACGCTCACCTGAGCCCACTGCACCCCGCGCCGGCTGCGAGGACCAGCCGTCATGGCCGCTGGTCTTGCCTGAAGCCTGGTCCCCAGCAGCCGGAGTCTGGAGGCCCCGGACGTGTGGCTGGAGAAGGCGAACCGGGTCAGTTGTAGGGGCCGTTCGCGCAGGAGGAAGACAACACAACCAGTAAAAGTAGAGGTCATGCAAACCATACAGCTGCAGCTCTGGGTGACATCTTGAGAGGTGGGCACCTTGAGTGTGTGTGCCGCCCTCTCCTGCTGAGGAATTGAGAGAAGGGGTTCAATCCAGGGTTCAATCCTGTAGCCTGTTAGGAACAGAGCAACACAGCAGGAGGCAGATGCAGAGGACCAGCTGGCAAGACTTTGCCTGTACTTACAGCCACTCCCCACCACATGCATGGCCACCAGAGCTCCACCTCATATCGAATCATCGGGGTGCCAATCCTCGTGGGAGGGTGAGCTCTGCTGTGAGCTGTGCATGCGAGGGACCGAGGCTGTGTGTTCTTATGCGAGCCTAGGGGCTGACCCTGGGGAAGCTGGGGTGGGGACGCAGGTATCACCATCTGTGGAAAATTTGTCTTCCATAAAACGGACCCCAGGTGCTAGACAGGGTGGAGACTGCTAATTTAATCATTCCTCCTAGGCCTCAGTTTCCTCATCTGTGAAACGGGTGTTCGTAGCAGCCCCCGGCAGAGCTGCCGAACAGGTGAGTGGGTCCGTGATGTCAGGCCTTTGTGGCGGTGCCACTCAGAGCAAGCGCTCTCCAGTCGTGGGGCCTGGCATTTCCTTTGGCACTGAGAGGACAGGCGCTGTGTTGCCACCAGCTCGGGCCTCCCTGGAGGGGCCCCTGGAGTCACAGTGCCAGGGAAATTGGGAGACAGAGAATTGGAACAGGGGGAGGGAGGCTGTCTTTCTTTTTATTTGTATTATTTGAATTTCTGTGGGAGATACGCATTTTCAAAAAAAAAAAAAAAAGGACTGCAGCTGTGCGGAAAGGCTGAAGGATTGCACAGCGAGTCTGACGCGCAGGTCCCATGCATGGTTGGTCACGCAAAGGGCCCTCCGCGTGCAGCCTCAGCTGCCACTCCTCTCTGTCCTGCAGGAAGTCTTGTGTTCTGAAAGCTTTTCTTCCTCTGTGAAACTGGGGATCAAGCCCACGCGTTCACCCTGAGCTACATCCTCAGTCTATTGTGTTACTTTTTAATTTTGAGACGGGGTCTCACTAATCCACGTTGGCCTCTGAGTCACTAACTTGTCTAGTCTCATGACCCTCCTGCCTTGGCCTCCCAGAATGCTGGGACGCCAGGGCTGTGCCGCTGCAGCCGGGGCCTGCAAGCATTTCAGGGTCAGCTGCATCTTGGAACTCAGCTCCCTGAGCCCTCCTCCACGCTCCTTTGTCCCCGGAGCCCGCGTGGGCCTCGGGCCTTTCTCTTTCAGGTAAAATAGAGTCAAACACACAGGTCTAAGATGGCTGATGGTCTTCACAAGCCACCATCCACTTTAAAAATAAATTTACTGCAAATGAGATGTGTGTACCTTCATACAGCAGGGGGAAGATCAGACAGAGAGAGGGGGGAGAGAGGGAGAGAAGGGGCGAGCTGTCCTTGGGGGGCTCCCGGCACGGGCAGGCCTTCTGCCTCGCGAGCTTTCTGAGTCTTTGATTACCCTGTGATTGCAGCATCTACTCTGTCTGGGGCTAAAACACTGAAAGAAAACAAGAATTCTTGAGTGGCTTCCAGCTCCTGAACCCGACACCGGCTCTTGCAGGCTGGCAGCAGCCGAGGAGCTGCGGGTCCCATCCGAGTCATGATCCAGCCCCTCCGCCAGCCTTAGCTCTGCGCACTGCGGGGTTTTAATGTCATTAAGGACGTAACTTCTTAGGAAAACTAAGAGAGTCTGTTTTTAGCCCAGACATGCAATTAAGGGAATTAGTAACGCGATACATCCTCCCCGCGGCCCTGCCAAGCCGGAGTCCTGCGGACCCTTCCTGCAGGCGCCCTCACAGCCCGGTCCGGGCTCCCTAGAGGAGGGCGAGGGGCAGAAGAGGGAACAGCGAGAAGAGCAGCCCCACTGGGAGCTGGAGCCCCAAGGCAGAGGCCTCCCAGCGCTGCAGACAGCAGGGTCCCTCCGGGGTCCAGGCGCTCCCAGTGCCCCGCCCACCCAGGCTTTGCAAGGGTCCACGTGTGGGAGAGGACAGGGTGCCCCGGGCTGGTCATGGGAAGTGGAGGGGTTCTTCTCCCTTTCCTTATAGGGATGCGGACATGGAACCCTGCTTCTGACAAGCTATGCGCTTTGGGCGCAGCTCCTGGGAGCTTGGACCCACTTCCCCGGCTTTCTTCTCTGTGGCGGAGCATCCGGGGCTGAAGCTCAGACATCAAGGCTCTGCAGAGGGCACCTCAGGGCCCCGTCTCCCTGGAGACCATCCTCTGGCTCCACAGGGTGGCCCAGGTCCACCCCAGAGTGGCGAGAAGGATACCCCCAGTGTGCCTGTGTCAAGGGCCCTCGGCCAGCAGGACCCGTTTCTGGAGAGGCCGCTGCTCAGCACACTTGGGAGTGGGGGCAGGGCACTGATTCTGAAGTCCTATGTCGGTGTCGGAGACCAGGGCCGGCTCAGGCCTGGGCCCACGAGACCGGGCTAACTGGTCACCACGCTCTGCCCCACAGAGCAGGGCCAAGCACTTCTCGGTACTCAGTAGATGTGGTGAGACCCTGGCCACAGGGGGCTTCTGGGAAGAAAAGGTTCGTGCTGGTTTGCTGGTTCAGAGGTCCCCATCCATGGTCACTGCGCTGTGGCTCTGGGCTTGCGGCGGGGCAGGCCCTCATGGCGGTGGGAGTGGTGACAGGCTGCTGGCCTCCGGGAGGAAATATCGGGCCCAGGGTCCCCACATCATCTCCAACGGCGTCCTCCCCCCACGTCCTCTCCCCAAGGCCCTTCCTCAGATACTCTCACTGCAGGACGGCGCCACACCTCTGGCACACAGCCTCGGGGCACTCAGGCTGTGAGCAGGCATGAGGCCAGCGCCTTCCTCCTGGTTCCTCCGCTGGACAGATGTCCAGAGCTCTTGGCTCGGTGACTCACAGGGCCAGATCAGGGCCAGCGCAGTCACAGGACCACGGCCCTTGACATTGCAGGGGTTGCTGGTGGGATGTGGGTGCTGCTGTGTCAGTAGAGCTGTTGGATGCAAAGTTGGCGGCAGTACTGGTAGTGGTGGCATTGGTGTTGGTGTTAGTGACATTGATATCAGTGATACTGATATTGGGGTTGGTGATGATAGGGTGAGGTATTGTTTTGGCGTGAGTGATGGTATGACCCCTACAGGGTCAGTATTAGTTGTTTTGATGATGGTAGGTATGGCTGTGTTGATTTTGGTGTTGGTGTTGGGACTGGTGATGGTGTTGGTACTGGTTTCGGTGTTGACGACTTTGCTGGTGGCAGTGAGGTTGTTGATGATTTGGAGATGGTCTTGGTGTTTGTAGTATGGGTGGTGTTGGTGGCGATGTTGTAGACTGTGGCCATTGTGTTGGTAGTGCTGTTGGTAGTGGTGATGATAGTACTGGCGGTGTTGGTAATGATGGTGTTTGTGATGCCAGTATTAGTATTGGTGATGGTAGTGGTGATGGAATTGGTGATATAGTGGTGGCATAGGCAGTGGTGTTGGTGTTTGTACTGGTTTCATGATGTTGCTGATGGTGGTTTTGGTGGTGGCAGAATTGGCGTTGGTGATGGTGGTGGTGGTGATGGGATTAGTGGTGATTTTGGCAGTGGTGACAATCTACTGGTGGCATTAGTGATATTAGTGGTGGTGTTGACGACGATTACGGTGTTCATGCTCATGTTAATGGCATTGGTGACAGTTGTGTTAGGGGTGATGGTGGTGTTGGTGGTGGTGGTGATGGTGGTATTGCTGGTATTAGTGGTGGTTTTGTCAGTGGTGACAGTGTTTGTACTGGTGGTACTGGTGCTTGTGGTGTTGATGGTGATGGTATTGGTAGGGTTGGTGATGGTGGGGGTAATGGTGGTAATGGTGATGGTGGGTAAGGGCAAAGAAAGGGGACCTGACCTCTCCTCCAGTTGCCCCTGCAGTGGCCTCACTGCTCCCTGCCTGCGGTTGGGCCCTGTCCCCACAGCAACTCACCTCGTTCTTGCTGCGTACCTGAGCCTGTGCCCTGAAAGCCTCCCTAGGTCTTCCGGTCCCCATCCCTCCTTCCTCTGAGTCCTGTCACACTGGTGCACATGCCCCCCTCCCCTTGCCCGCCTTGTGGCAGTGGCTCCTTGGGCTCAGCCTGAGCAGAGGTGTGGGCTTAAGGCACAACAGTGACCTTGTCTGGGTCCTTACGTTTCTGGTCTTGGTTTCTTCTTGGTCAGGAGATGACAGGTCAAGAACAGGGATTTCTTATGGCTCTGAGGACAAAGCACTTCAGTCCTTTGTGCCCCAGCCACATGCAGAGTAGATGTTGACACAGTGAGTGGGTAACCTGTCCACTTTCAGAAGGAGAAAGGGAGAGAAAAAGGGAGAGAGGAACAGAGAAGAGAGACAGAGGGAGGGAGAGATGAGCCAGGTGGACTCTGTGTGGACAGAGTGGATTGCCTCATGGGGGCTGCCTTACTTTTTCATCACTGTGACTCAATACCCGACATCCATAGCTTTGGAGAGGTAACATTTATTTTAGCTCATAGTTTCAGAAAGTCAGCTGGAAATGATAGAATTATATGGTGGGGTCCCAGCAGAGCTGGAGCTGGTGCTCGGGAGACAGATCCTCACGGCATGGCAGGGCAAAGCCAGGTCAGGAAGGAAGGTGGAGCCAGCACAGGCCCCTCCCAGTCAGGCCCAAGCTCCGCCCCTTCCAGCCAGGCCCTGTCTCCCAACACTATAGAGTCCATAGGTACATGAGGCTTTAGGGGGACACTTCAGATCTAAGCCACAACAGGGGTGAAGGTTATGCACCCCCACGGCATGCACCCCTTGAGGCCACGTCCCCTGTCCCAGCTCTGGCTGCTTGGGCTCTGAGTGGTTACAGAGTCTCCTGTCTCAGAGCCAGGCCTGGCATGGAGACCATGTGATATGTTTGTTGAATGAATGAATGTTGGTTTGGTGTGGGGGATGTGGATGGATGTGTAGGGCAACAGAGGACTTGGAGGAGGATGAGATCCAGCAGGCCCCAGTGATGGCCACCAGCTCTGCTGGTGCTATTTTTTAGATGGACAGTGACTCGGGTCATGCTGTGCCAGGTTGGTGTGGGGCAGGCCTGGTAAAGGTGTGAGTGGGATGGCTGTGTCCTTCCTGGTTCCTGCTGCCCTGGGGACTCAGGCGGGATCTTGAGACAGCTGTCCTGTACCGCCTGGCTTATCGTCCCTGTTGGGAGCTCTGAGGCTGGGATACATGGTCCCCCCAGCTCGTCACCCTTTGTGGCTTGCATGTGAGGCCCAGGCCTCAGAACCAGAGGCTGAGCCCCCGGGAACCAGTCCCCCAGCTCGGTTCTGTGCTGCGTCACATGCTCTGCATGGCAGGTCTGTCCCAGTTCCTGAGGTGCCACATACGGGTGGGCAGCATCCTAGTGGCCCCAGGACCTGGCCCCACAGACCCAGAGCATCCTCGGGTCCTACAAAGGAAGGTCTGAGCCCTGCGAGGACAGTGGGCCAAGCAGCCACAGGCAGGCTGAGGACTGGCTCCAGCCCGGGGACATGTGGCTGGTGTGAGGACACCGGCTCCTTTTCTGTTCTCTTCGTCTCCCCGACGGCAGCCCGGCAGTGGAAAGGGAGTTCGTCCTTCTTGGTACAGGGTTTTCTCTCCTTCCTTAGCAGGGACTAATTTGGATGAATAACTCGCGACCACGGAAACATGACACCAAAGCTTCAGCGCTGGGTGGCAAATTTTCCCATCACCGCAAATATCCTTTCTCCTCCTGTGAGCAGATTGGAAGCTCCGGGAGTCGGTGCCTCCTGCCCTCAATCAGCTGAGGGAGGTGGCCCTGGCAGAGGCAGTGTGGTAGTGACTTGGCCCCCGGCTGGCCCCTGCCACCCTGGACTCCTTCCTCCTGTCACACTGTCCCTAGGCGCTGACAGACCCTTTGCCCTGGGGTGTGACACCCATCCTCCTCCAGAGCTGCTTGTGAGCTGCAGGCTGCAGACCCACGGTCTCATCACCACCCTCGTGCCTCAGTTTACCCCATCGTCGGGTGCCACAAATCTGGCCTGTGAAGAGCGGGATCCAAGCAGGAGGGGGACCTAGTGGCGGGGGCCACTGGGAAGGTGCCCAGGTGCCCATTCCCACAGCACACCTGTCGCTGGGCAGGACCCACTTCCTCCCTGGGGAGGAGCCTCCCTCGGCCATCAGGGCTCCTGTGACCTGCAGCCAGTGTCCCCAGGCTGCACCCTCTCCCAGACTCCCGTGGGTCTGCATGTTCCTCCCTCTCTCCTCTCTCCTTCCTCTTCTCCCACTTCTCTCTCCCTCCTTCCCTTCTCCCCTCCCATCTCCAGTCTCCCCAGCTGCCGTGACTTCTGCACGGACCGTGTTCCCCGCACACATGTGTCTCACAGGAAGCTGGCACGGCAGCGGGGCAGCTGCCCCACCCGGGACTTGCTCCATGATGAGCTGTGCTGCTATGGTGCTGTGGCTGATCACCTAGCCCCTTCTGTGTTTGAGATTCCTGTTCTCACGGCCTCTCGCTGTCCCAGGACCTCACCCCGGCAGTCCCCAGGTCCCCTGCGGGCCTTCTGGGCTGATGGCCCCGGCTGTCCATGTTGTTGGAGCCTCAGCGCACTGAGAAGGGAGGCGTACTGCGGCTGGGCCTTGCCTGTGGGAGCCGGGATGGCCTCACACCCATGGCCCAGGGGTGCCACGCCAGGGCTGGCCTCACCAGGGGCTCCCGAGAAGATGACACTTAATTTCCTCAGACTTCACTTTCTTCCTCTGCAAAACAGGCACAAACTGTCCTTCCTGCAGAGACTGCTTTAAGTGACTGCCACTGAGGACCGTGTCTCCCTGCCAGGCTGCCCGGGGTTTTCTTTCTCTTTTCTTCTCTCTCTCTCTCTCTCTCTCTCTCTCTCTCTCTCTCTCTCTCTCTCTCTCTCTCTCTCGTTCTCCCTTCCCTTTTTCATGGCGCTAGGATCAGCCCAGGCCTTCGCACTGAGCTCCATATCCAGCTCATTTTTTATTTCTGATTTTGAGGCAGGGTCTTGCTAAGTCACCGGTTGCTCAGGCTGGCCCTGTGCTCCTGCCTCAGCCTCCCAGGGTACCGGGCCCAGCCCTGCTTGCTGTTCCTGACATTGGAAACACCCGCCCAGGTGACAGTCCCATAGACCTAGGGAGGCTCGTCCCCTCTCCAGTGAAACTTGGATTGGAAATAGCTCCTTCTTGCCCGGCTGCCCCCAGGGTGGGGCTCACGAACACGACCTGGCAGCAGAGTGCTGAGGCCCTGCAAGGTGCTGGTGCCCTTGCCAACAGGGCGGGCAGGGTGGCTGCCCCAGGGAGGAGGCATCCTTTCCTCTCATCCTCAGCCCAAGTATCCACAAGGCTCATTCCTGCTGCTGTCCCAGCCACCGTGGGGGCAGCGTGGCGAATTTACGGAGCTGCGTTCTCCTCTGTACACCCGTTTCTCCTCCTGGGGGTGGGGGGTGGGAGGCAAGGTGATATGAGCCCTGGCCGCCATGGCAGCCCACCCACCCAGTCCCAGGCGATCCTGGGGTCCCAGCGCATGGGAGACTCAGGCCTGCTCCAAGTGGGCTGTTGGCTGTAAACCCGGCACCGCTCACACCCAGGAGCAGATGGGGCCACCTGCAGCTCCCCTGGCTGGAACACACGTCCTTTGGAGAGTTCTCTGCACTCAGGAGGCCCAGGACCCAGCGGTCAAACACAGGCGACGTCTCATTGACCGAATGACTTCAGTGTCCAGAGGAAGCCAGGGCCAAAACCACAGCTCTCCCAGAGAAGTGGCCTGGGCCCCGGGACACCCGCACGCCGGCGAGGGTTGCTCAACGCTGAGCTGGTGGAATTCTGCCCAGATAACAGACTGGGGGCGTCGGCTGGGCCGAGGCGCCGAGGCCACCATGGAGCCATACTGACATTTACGGCATTCCTGCCGGGTGACGGGCTCAGAGATCAGTGCGTGGGCACCTCCCAGCCTCCCTGGGCTTGGCTGCCCCTTGTCTACAGATGAGGAAACTGAGGCCCAAGCCCCAGGACCTGGCCCAGCCAGCTGGCGCACGCAGAGCTCCTTCCCCTGCCTGGCTGAGGCCACCGGTTCCCGGATCCGCAGCACTGGTGCCGTTTCACCGGGCCCAGCTGTCTGTGAGGGCCCCACTGTGCCCTGCAGCGTCAGAGGAAGTAGCGCAGGCCCCAAGGGCTGCCCTGGCTACCTGGCCCCCGGAGCAGTCTACCACTGTCTACACCACCATCTGGGGTATGTGTGTCCGGTTCCTTCTTACACCGTTATTCTTTGGCACAGAGGTTGAGCTCGTGGCTTGCCCCGGGGAACGGTCTCGGCCCTTTCTAGTTTTATTTTGAGTCAGGGTCTCACCAAATCCCACTGCGGCGTTGCCCAAGCTGGGTTCAACCATGTGATCCTCCTGCCTCGGCCTCTGAGGGTGCTGCCACTACCATGACCAGCTTAGACGTTTTGCTCTGGGTGAAGCACAGGCAGAGCTCCAGGTACCGTCACCAAGTGACCTCACCTGAGTGATCTCCACCTGCACCCAGAATCGAGGGACAGCAATGCGTCTGAAGCTCTGGACAGCCTCTCTGCCCCCACTCTGACTGCTCCCCAAGGCAGCAGCTCTCCAGCCTCCCCAGGCCTTGTTTGGAGCATGTGTGGACAGATCACGAGGACACCGTCTTTCCTGCAGGTCATTAGAGCCTAGAACTGTCACTTGTGGCACTGGCCCATCTTCACTGCTGCATAGTATCCCACCGTGGAGTTGTTCCACCCTATGCTGAGGGCCGTGGAGGGGTATCCCGCCTGGTTGATGAGGGCTTTGCTGCCCAATTGTGGGCACACATATGTTGGCCTTCCTGTCGTGTGTGTCCCCAGGAGCAGAACTGCTGGGTCATCCAGCAGGTATGACATCCATCCAGCAGCAGCAGACACAGCCAGACCCTTTATCCACAAGGGAAGCCCCCGCCCCCACGGCAGACAGCGTGCACATCCTGCCAGTGTTTAATTTTAGCCACGCTGGTGGGCGAGAGCTTGCGTGTGTCCAGAGTGTTTGGCAGCTGCTTTCCAGCTCTTTCGATTTCCCGTCCTGTGGCGGCTTTCCCGGCCCTCCTCATTCCTGAGCCAGTGGCTCACACGCAGGGCAGGGCCTGCGGCTAGGGCCTCGGGGTGAGGAGCCTGAGCATGTGGCCCTGCGGGGAGCCTGGGGTGGCTGCGGCGTCAAGGGCAGGTCTGGACACTGCCCCCCTCCCCTCTGCTCTCTCTGAGGCTGTGGGGGCAGGAGGGGACGAGGGAGGGTGGCAGTGGGTTGCCTGCAGGTCCTGGCTGTGTGGGTCTTGCCGATGCTGGGGGTGACAGCTGTAATGATGCTAACGCGGCGCATGGGCTCTGCACCTCTCTCGTGGGGTGGCGGAGGCCTGGGAGAGCTGGGCCCGCAAGAGCCTGAGGCGTGTCTCAGACACCGGGTGGCTGCAATCTGCCTGTCCTGCGTTTGATGGTGACCCGACCTCAGTGTCACAAGAGACAGCTTGTGCAGGCTCAGCCCTCTCCCCAGGTGGCCTGGACACTTTGCTGTGCCGTCTCCCCAGGTGCCCCCACCTGGGGGGCAGGCTGAGCTCTTCAGAGTGGGCACATGGCCACTGCTGACACTCAGTGTCACTCTTTCCTCCAGGTCAGTTGCTCCCCAAGGCATGAGCCCCTCTCCCTCCCCCACCCCAGGCTGCCACCCTCCGCCCACCCACAAGTCCCTGTTCTATGCTGTGGCTAAGGGAGCTGGGGCCCACGATCTGCCTCCCAGGGTGCACACCCAGCAAGCACAGGTCTCTGCTTACCCACAGGCGCCCTGTGCCCCAGTGTGCCTCGTAAGAGGAATCTAAGTAGAAGCGGGGAGGAGCGAAGTGGCTGCTGCTGCCTGGGAAGGGGCCAGGCAGGCGGAAGGGCGTGAGGCCCCCTTGGACAAGACGAGTTTTAGGGGTGGGGAATCTGATGTATTGTCACTGCCAGGGGATCCTCCTGCCTCGACCTCCCAGCCGCTAACCAGTAATGGTGTTATTGGTGTGATTACGGAGATACCCTTGGGCTGTCCACAGTGTCCCACCGTCCTCCCAGATGCCTGCGGACTCTGTCCTGAGCTGAGCGGGAGGAGGAGACGCCTCGTGGTGCCCTGTCCATGCCGGGCAGGGCCAGCCCAGAGCGAGGTGCCTGGGAACCGCAGACCCTTTGCTGTTGGCAGGAGTGGCAGTTTTCCCAAGCTCTGTGTGTTGGCTGTTCAGATGTCCCTGCTGTCCCCTTCTCTCTTCTTCCCAGCTCTCTGGTAGTCAGGCTGCCCTGCCTGGCCCTCCCCTCTCCCAGCGCCCCTGCACACTTATGCACACACACACACATGCACACACACACACACACACACACACACACACACACACACCCCGAGTCTGTCTGCAGGAAGCCCCGAGCCATGCCAGAGGCACAGTGTTGCCGGAGAGCTTGCGTCCTGTGTGGACCTTCTGGTGATCTTGGACATGTGGGCGTGGTAGTGGGAAGGGGTCCTGTGCCCAGGGTCACCGTGAGCACACACACGGACGAAGCCACCAAGGGTTCTGGTACCCACACACTTATAAGGGCTCGTGTGCTTACGGCAACTTGTGTTCAGGGACTTTGGGGTTCTTCCCATCCTTGGGTCCTTCTGAGAGTGCCAGGAACAAGGTGGGACCTGGTGGTCCCTTCCGTCTGGGACGGCAGTGGAATGTGGGGGCATGGCCTGGCACAACTTCACCTGCGTGGGGGTTCTGAGCAAGTGTCCCACTCTTAGTGGAGCTCAGGAGCGGCCATCCTATCAGCATGGTGTGAGGACGGGACAGCAGAGAGGAGGGTCCGAAGCCACAAGCAGAGCTGGACCCTCTGGCACAGACCTGTCATCCCAGCACCCTGGAAGGCTGAGGTGGGAGGATTTTAAGTTCAAGCCTGGCCCGGGCAACCGAGTGACTTTGTGAGACCCAAGGGTGGGGCTCCATGTGATGGCCTGGGCTTGGTCCCCAGAGCCAGTAGGATAAAAGTACAGTTGGCAAGATGAACTTGCAAGACACACTTTCAGCCTGCTGTGGACTGTAGCAGTGGCTGATCCTCTGATGTCCCCTTGTCTCTGGGCTCCGAGCCCTGCCCCAGAGTGTGCCAGTCAGCCCAGGGCACAGTGGTCACCAGGAAGGACCTGTGCTGGCCCCTTTTTCCCACCAAGGGAGGCTGCTAATCACTCTGGAGTTTGGTGGCTGGGGCTGGGGCCAGCCACCCAGTCCCCATCCAGGGACACAGCGGCTACAGGTCAAACTGGGGACCCTTGCGGGAAGGGAAGCTGTGCCTGGTGACCCGCAGAGGGCCCTTCTCACGCAGTCCTCTGTCTCTGACGGCCTGCGTGTTTGGTGTGTTTCGCAGATTGACACTCTGGTGGCCACAGGGAGGGACCGTGACTCGTAATGCCCTGCCGATCCACCCACTGGGTACTGACCTTCACCTCCATGGGCGGAGCTACCAGGGCGACTGCTAGAGGTGACTAGGTGAACTGTATACCCAGGGTGTCTCAAAGGTTGCCATCTATATAAAAAATACTAAAAATTATGGCATAAAATGTGTCTGTTCAGGGTTAATTAGGAGTCATATTTGAAGTACAATAAATACAGTGAGGAAAAAATTTATTTATTTACTTACGTTTGAGGCAGAGTCTTTCTCTGTGGTACAGGCTGGTCCTGAACTCACTATGGAGCCCAGGCTGGCCTCAGATTCACAGCAATGCCTCCTGAATGCTGGGACTACAGGCGCGTGTCACAACACCTGGCTTATGTAGTGTGGGGGAATTGAACCCAGGGTCTCGTACTGGCTAGGCAAGCCTCTAACCACTGAGCCATGCCCCCAGCCCCCATAAAAAAAATCATGCCAACACTGAAATTCAGTGCACAGTGTATTCAAAAGGCCACCCCATGCCTAGGAAACTGGGACACTTTGGGGCTATCCTGTCTGTAAATATGCCCCTACACGAACTATTTCTAGGGACATTAATATGAAGATAACTGAAATCTGGAGGGCAGAAATGTCAAGCGGGGATGGTTTCTAAGAAGCAGGAGGAGGGGGCCTGGGGCACAACCAAGCAAGGAGCGCGCCCAGCATCTAGGAGACCCCAGGTTCCCACCCCAGCCCGGGGAAAGTAAACAGCCACCACAGACGGTGGCAGGAGACAGGAACGACTCCAGGTCGTTCAGAACATGCCACAGAGCAGCCAGCGAAGTAGCTGGTCTTGCAGACAGAGGCTGGCACCCAGAGGCAGGCGAGCCCTGGCCAGGGAGGGGAGGGCGCTGTCGGTGCTTGGGACAATGCAGCCCTCGGCTTCCTTCTCAATCTGCTAAGAGATATTGAGCATGTGAGCAAAAATATTCTAGTTTGTTTTAAAATCTCCATTCTTTATGGAAAGGGTAAGACCTGACTGTATGGTAGCCAGGCTGCCAGTTACATCAGCACTATGAAAATATTGCAGGGAAAACTTGTTTCATTTTATTCAGAGAGAGAGAGAGAGAGAGAGAGAGAGAGAGAGAGAGAGAGAGAGAGAGGGAGGGAGGGAGGGAGAGAGAGAGGGAGGGAGACAGCTAAAACCTTTCAGGACCAAAGGCTAAAGAGTAGCAATCGAATTGTCCCAAATCCCTCACTTTCTCTTCTCCACAGATGCCCCAGAGGACGGTCCCTTCCCTGTTGCAGGACATAGAGTCCTTCTTTGACTTTCTCATAGATCCTGACATTTCCTTGTTTAAAACCAAACAAACCTTGTGGCTTTTCTCAACATGACAAACTAAACATGCAGAATCTAAAATACCCAAGACACAGCCCAGGCCATAAACCTTTCGGGCTCTCCGCAGCGGGTTTTATGGAGACTCCCGTAAAACCCCAGGATGGCCATAAATACACCCCTAAGGCCTCTCCCCGCAGCTGCGCCTCGGGGGCCTCCGGGCTCTGCAGGCAGGCGAGGGGACCCCCTGGGTCACAGTGAGCGGAAGGATGGGGAGACAAGGTCTTGACCACCACACAGCAGGATCGCAAGCCCCCACCCAGACAGGTGGGCAAGCATCTAGGACAGGCAGGGCACTGGGCGATCAAGGCCCCTGCTCTGGCCGGCGTGTTGGAGGCGTCTTGGGAGACAGGAGTGCCCGACTGGAGGGATCGGTAGCTTCCGAGCTGCAGGGCTCCGTGACAGGCACCCAACGCTCCTGGTGCTGTTTCTGTCACCGCATCCCAGGGGACCAGCAAGGCCCCCACGGTCTCAGGAAGCTGGTCCTGTCGTGTACACCTGCTGAGCCTTGAGTTCCACATCCACACACGGGTGGTCTCCTTCCCGCCTGCTCAGAAGACTCAGAGACACCATGAGAAAAGCCACAGCAGAGGGAGCATGCTATGGGTTCTATTTAAGAGGAAGTGTGCACCATTTAGACTGATGTCCCCTCACCCCACACCACCCCTTGGGGACACCGATGTCCCCTCACCCAGTGCTCACTGCCTCAGGCAGGAGGGGCTCCCCCGAGCCTGGCCTGGAGGTGCCTCAGCCGACTGTGGTGATCGGCAGGGGCCACAGTGCGGTGGGAGGATCCTTTTCTTGCACACATGGGCACACACTCTCACACACGCTCATGTTCGTTTGCTTGTGGCATTAGGGAGGGAGCCCAGGGCCTTGCTGCTGAGCTAACTCCCCTGTGCCTTTTTTATTTTGATTTTGAGACAGGGTCTTGCTAAGTTGGGATCAAGCTTACGATCCTCCCCCCTCAGCCTCCCAGACGTGCCCAGCTGGGGCCCAGCTTCGTGCATACCCTGGCACTCCCACACACAAGTGTCACACACCAGACACCCACCCTGTGCACCACCAGACACCCACCCTGTGCACCCACACCGCCAGAATCCAGCACATAACACAGCTCCCCTCCCCTCGCCCAGCACCTTCCCCGTAGCTCCCAAGCAGAGAACAAGCCAGGACCCGGAGCCCAGCTGTTCGCCCACACGTGTGCCCAGTGGAGACGCCCCAGGAAGGCAGGCAGTGTGCCCCCCGGGCATGTCCCCCCCCACCCCCCTCCCCGTCCCCGGAGCCTCCTCCCCAGGGCCTCCCATCCTCCCTCCTTGCAGAGTGCCGCTTCACAGCCCAGGGCGTGCACTTCAAAGGGGCGGATGGTCATTGGTGACAGATAAGGTTTCCCTTTCCTCATGTTCTCCTGGGACACCTCTGTTCACAGCCAGGCACCCTCTCCACGAGCCCTGCGCCCTGTCACGTTCCCCCAAGGCACTTGCTGTGGTGCGGAGACACACAGACATCCAGCCTATGCACTGGAGAGTTCCACGTACCAGTTTCCGCATCCACTGGAGACCCTCCCGGCAAGCTATGTCCTGCACTCTGGGGGTCCCCAGCCCCCAGCCACGAACCAGTGTGGCCTCAGCCTGCTAGGTGGGGCTGCCCAGCAGGTGAGCCGTGGTCAGCACAGGAAGCTTCACCTGTATTTACAGTTGCTCCCCGTTGCTGTCTTGACCACCTGATCTCTGCCTCCCATCAGATCAGCTGTGGCATTAGATTCAATCTCTCTCTCTCTCTCTCTCTCTCTCTCTCTCTCTCTCTCTCTCTCGTACTGGACATCTAGTTCAATCCATTTTTATTTTATATTTTCAGACAGGTCTCTTAAGCTGCTGAATTGCCCAAGCTGAACTCAGATGTGACCCTCCTACCTCAGCCCCCAGAGTGTTACAGGACTGTACGGCACGTGTTGGTACCACCGGCATTAGGTTCCCACGGGGCATGAACTCTACCGTGAACTGCGCATGTGAGGGATCGATGCTGGGCCCTTGTGAGAATCTCATGCCTCGCCATCTGAGGTAGAGCTGACATGGGGATGCCAGTAACAGGTCACCCGCTCCCACCATGGAAAAGTTGTCTCCTATGAAATCGGTCCCTGGTCGAAATCCTTGGAGTTTCTCAAGTCAGACTGCAGGTGGGGGTGGGTCTCCAGCCACTCTTCTCACCATCCTTTGCCCGGCCTGGTAGGTTCCGGCTCAGGCTAAGGAGGGGGAGGGGGCTTGGTGGCCAGAACTCAGGAGAGCCTGCGTTTAGGGGCCCCTGTCTCCCCTTGCTCACTTCCCAAGCACACTCAGCTACCTCAGACCTCGTTCTGGAGTGCCAACCCCCTCCCCAAGGCTGCCCCTTCTTCCCCTGTGCCCACATGGGCTGGCGGATGAACGTGTGTGTGGGTAGGTCCTGTCCTTCTCTTCCCAGGAGCCCCATGCTTCCCACCCAGGTGGACACGGCTTCTCTGGAAGCTTGCAGGGCCTGGTGTGTGAGAGCAGGGGGAGCTGTGGAGGGGGAGGGCATGCCACTGCTTCTAGAAGTGGGAAACAGGTCTCTCCACTGTTCCTTGCGGTTTGCTGAGTGGTCAGAGCGCTCTTCAGGGCAGGGGGCCTGGAGCTAGACTGGGCATGCCCTGGAAATTGATGTCCCCACTGCGCACTGCACACCCTGCCCACCATCTGCAGGGGGAAGCTTTGCTCTTTTCCTGCTTCCCTGTGTAGGGAGTGCAGCTCCCACGGGAGCTCCTGCCCAGGGTACCCAGCGGGAGGCTCATGTCTCCCAGAGGGATTGCCAGGGAACCAGGCCAGCTGCCTGCCACCCTCTCGCCTCCGCCGGGCTCTGCTGCTGGGCAGGCAGCTCTCTGCCCTGCTCGGGCACCAGCCCTGTGAGAGCTGTGCCTCTCCATCACCCTGAGGTTCCAGGAAGTCAGGCTGGAAGAAAACAGGAGGAGCCACAGTTGCGAGCTTGGTGACAATTATCTTGTCATTGCCAGAGCCACAGACTTATGGATGGCCTGCTCCTAGAGGGAGCCACGCTCCAGAGGCTTGCTGCCTGGCCGCAAATAAATCACTCCCTGCTGGTTGTCGGGGAGCAGCAGGCCACAGTGGGCTCACTGTTGACAACAGATGGCCCAGCCTAAATCCTGGGGGCTCCGTTCAGGGGGCTCCATCCAAGGGTCTCTGTTCACGGGGCTCTGTCCATGGGTGCTCTACCCACAGGGCTCCATCCATGAGGGCTCTATCCATGGGGCTGTGTCCTTGGTACTCTGTCCATGGAGTTCTGTCCATGGAGTTCCGTCCATGGGGCTGTGTCCTTGGGCATCTGTCCATGAGGGTTCCATCTGTCTCAGTTACTTTTTTGTTGCTGTGACTCAATACCCGACATCCACACATTTAGGGAAGGAAAGGTTTATTTTAGCTCACAGTTTCAGAAGGTCACAGTCCATTCAGGGACGGCCGGCACCAGTGGAAGTACATGGCAGAGGCCGAGGTGGAGGCAGCTTCTCAGGACATCACACACAGGAAGCCGAGTCAGGGCAAGTTGGGACCCGTCCTCCAAGGAAGGCAGGAAGCAGCTTATACATCCTTCCAGGTCTCATCCTGGATCCAGGTGTGGAAGGTATGACAAGCCCTCATTACACACCTGTAATCCAATTTACATGCCTATAATCCAATGTATATGCCTGTAATCCACCTCTCCAGACTAGGCCCCAATCTACCAATAGCACATGGTTCCATAGACAATCTATAACATTCAAATGCATGAGATTTTTGGGGGGAAATTTCAGATCCAAACCACAGTATTCCACCCCTGGCCCCCAAAAGCCACATGTCCTTCTCCGTATGCAAAAATGCATTTAGTCCTTCTCCAGGAGTTACCAAAGTCTTAATAGTTTCAGCACTGTTAAAGATACTCCAACTCCACAGTCTCCTCTGAGATGTAAGACAAACTTTTGGCTGTGAGCTCCTGTGAAAATCAGAGCTGATTGAACCATACTCAATTTCCAAATACAATAGCCAAGTTCCTAATTATGCCTAACACAGCACAGCTACACCACATACAAATGGAAACACAATAAATTCCTCCTCACAACAGACAACAGAGTTCCTCTTATAGGTTAAAGACCTCCAACACGCAACAACATAGGATAACCATTCCCACTCCAAAAGAGAGGAACAGGAGGATAGAAAGTTATCAGACCAAAACAAGGTCTAAACCCAGCAGGGCAAGGGTTGAATCCTGTAGCTCCATGTCCAGCAACTGGGGTAAATTGTGGTGGGGCGTGAACTCCAAAGGGCTCGGGTGGCCCCACCCCTGTGGCGTTACTGCGAGCTGCAACCTCCATCTTCTCTCCTTTGGGCTGGATCCACTCACGGCCTGCTGCGTTTCTCAGCCGACAATCCATGCTTCTGGCTTCTCCAAATTTTTGGGCTCTCCACTGGACCCTAGGCTTCTCCTTCACAATTTCACTCACTGCCCTCCTAGGGGCACACTGCTTAACCTCCAAGGCCTTCCTCTGAAATCTGGGGGGAATCTTCCATGAACCCACAACTCTTGGGCTCTGCAAGCCTGTAAATCCAGGACCGCGTGGACATCTTCAAGATCCACCACTGCCTTGAGAAGTAGTCTGGCTCCCTTGAGCCATGGTGGTGGCAGGGTCTGGGTGCCCGGATGGTGGAACTCCAGGGAGTTGAACTCTGGCAAACACTTTCCTCTTTGGCCCTACAGGGACCACTGGGGTCCTCTTCACACAAGATCTTTTGCCTTTGCATCCTTTAATTGGCAAAGGGTGGGGTCTTGCTGATTCCCGAGACACCATGAAGGCCTCTTTCTTACAGTCCTGATTCCAAGTTCTTGGCTTCTGTTTAATGTTAGTCTCCTTAACAACCACAGGCTTTTTCACTCCAGACTGCAAGCTTTTTGCATCTGTTCTCTCTGCCATTGTCCCCTGTCTTTCACCACAGACCTGGCTAAAAGCCACAAACAGCAGCCATGTGACATTCTGAACATCAGTCTGCCTTGAGATTTCCTCCACCAGAGTAAGCAGTCCACCGCCATTAATCTCAGTTTCAGGCAAAGTCTCTGGACAAGGACAAAATGCTGACAAACTTTTGGCCAGAGCGTAGCACACGTGGTTTTTAGGCCACTTGCCAATACAGTCCCCCTTCCTATCTGCATCTTCTTGAGCCTGGCCTTTCCAATCCACACTTTTATCAGCGTTCTGGTCTTCTGAGCTCTGACCAGAATCTCCTATCAAGCTTGGCTCAGAGCACTCCAAGGCTTCTCCAGCTGGCATTCTTGAACCTCTACAAATGCCTGCAAACCAGAAGGCTTCCAAGCCACAGAATCAGGTAAAATCACAGCAACAATCCCACTTCTCTGGTACCAATTTCTGTCTTAGTTATTTTTTCATTGCTGTGACTCAATACCCAACACCCACACATTTAGGAGAGGAAAGGTCTATTTTCGCTCACGGTTTCAGAAGGTCACAGTACGTTCAGGGGTGGCCGGCAGCAATGGAAGTACCTGGCAGAGGCTGAGGTGGAGGCGGCTTCTCACGACATCACTCACAGGAAGCCAAGTCAGGGCAAGTTGAGACTCAACCTCCAAGGAAGGCAGGAAGCAGCTTATACGTCCTTCCAGGTCTCATCCCAGTGACCAGGCCCTCCTGGATCCAGGTGTGGAAGGTGTGGCAAGTCCCCACTACACACATGTAATTCAACTTACATGCTGTGAGGGCTCTGTCCTTGGGACTGTCTCCATGGGGCTGTGTCCATGTAGCTGTGTCCACAGGCCTCTGTCCACAGGACTCCATCCATGGGGTTCCATCCATGGGGTCCAACCATGGCACCCATCTGTGGGGCTCTGTTTATGGGGTTACATGCCTGACTGTAGATCAAGTGCCTGGAAAAAGCCACTTGCACTCCAGGAAGCCGGGCAGCGGTCATGTGAGGCTCAGGTGCCTGCACCTGCCCTTGAGTATGGGAGATTGCAGTGCACAAGCACAGCTGAGCACTGACTCAATGCCAGGCAGAGTTTCAGCTTCAGGGCCACAACAGCAAACAGGATGAAGGCCCTAGCTCACAGTCTCAGAATGTCACAGTCCATTTGGGGAGGACCATGGTGGCGGGTGACTTTCTGTACTGGATGACTTGTTGGTGGACAGCAGCTGGGCTCCCTTCCTGCTCTCAGAGGTGAGAGAGAGCTCTCAGCTCCAGTGTTTCTCATAATGTTCATGGTTGTATGAGGCCCTGAGATGTCGGGGCCTCAGTTGCTGCACCTGTAAAAAGGGGTGGAAGTGTTCATCCTCTTCACTTCCACAAGAGCCTTAGAAGAACGCTGAGTGTTGTCCAGTCACAGATGGAGCCACTACCGCTGTGTTGTGCACAGCAGGCTGGCTCAGAGCCTGAGAACTGCACACACACCAGTCCATCCCGTCCCTGGCCCCAGCGCCACAAGGACCCAGAACTCTCTGCAGTCCCTTCTGCTGCCAGACCGTGGCTATTTCAATGCAACACCCAATTTTACAATATCCCCAGCCACGGTGGCAAAAGTATCACCAGTGTGCTGAGGGCTGCTCAAGGTTTTGGTCACACATGCGTGTCCCCTCCCCTGATGTGAAGCTATCCTGTCCCGTGGAGACCAGGGGCCCCGGGGTTTGTGTTGTGTGATTCACACTTTTTTGGTTGGTGCAAAAGGAGTTGCAGTTTTTGCATTGCTGAAATCTGTCTTTTGCTGTGGGAATCCACTCTTAAAGATGGCTGAGCTGTGCGTAGTCTTAATGTGCATTTCCTGCCTTAGGGTTTTGGGTTTTTTATTTATTATTATTATTTTTTTGCCAATAGCTTATAACTTGTCGTTTCTTTTATATTTATCTTACACTATGGAAGGATGTTAGGCGCAAAGTCAGTCTCAGCCGTTTCCTTATTTGGGTTGAAAATGGCCCGTAAGTAGCAGTGATTTGGCCCAGGAACTGCAGGCAGCAACAGTGCAGCGGGGTCAGGAGCTTTGCCACGACGAGGTGGGGCGGGGGGGGAGGGCGTGAAGATGGGGCCATAGAGGTGGCTGTTGGAAGCTGGACCACCACCCGAGAGCCATTGTCCAAGTGAACCTCCCACAGCTATGCTGGAAGTTGCCGAGCAACTCAGTGTAGGCCTTTCCATGGTCCCGGAATCAAAAGATAGTTGTCATTTCCCAGTGTTCTACACAACAGCAGCAAAGCTTTTCTTGGTGGGACTGTGACGCACGGTGCAAAGTGGATTATGTATGGCAACCTGCCGAGACCAGTGTGGCTGGACGGAGAGAGTCTCCAAGCAAGTCTCCAGACCAAATGTGCCCTGAAGAGGAAGGCAAGGCCCTGACATGGGGGTGGCTGCGGTGGGGTCCCCACAGTTCCCTGCGTCCCTCGTGTCTGAGATGTGCGCCCAGCCAACGAACGAGATGTACCCAAGACAGCAGCCCGGGTGTGCGCCAGCGTTGGTCCACACAAAGACCCTGATCCCCCGCGACCTCGCCCAGCCCTGTGTCACACAACCCAAGCTAAAGGAATCGGGCTATGAAGTTTTGCCTCCTCCGCCATTTTCACTGGGCCCCTTACCAACCAACTACCACCATCTTAACGTTCATGGGGAGCATTATGCCAGAGGGATAACTAACTGATTTACTTCTCTTAGGCAAAACTGCCTTGGTGGTGATGCTTCCTGTTTTGATTAGCAAAGATGTGTTCACATCTAGTTAGAATGGTGTCAAGGTCACCGTCTGAAACTGCACTTACTTTGCACCAAGCTAAGCAGGTTCTGAGACAGGAAGCTGTGCTGCTCTCACTGCCTGCCTGGCATGTCTGGGGGCCATAGGAAGCCGAGGAGAGAAACATGAGAAACACGGTAGCTTTTTAGGGCGAGACAAAACTTTTATTTTTTCTTTTTGCTTTTATTTATTTATTTTTTGAGACAAGGACTGGCTCTGTAATTCAGGCTAATCTCCAGTTCATTAGGTAGCCCAGGTTGGCCTCATGTGCTTCAGCCTCCCAGATGCTGGGATTACAGGCAGGTGCCATCACACCCAGCTTAGGTAGTGCTGGGGAGTCGAACCTGGGGCCTCTGCTTTCTGGGCAAGCGCTTTTAACTGCCTAGCTACACTGCCAGCCATGAGGCAAAACTTTTGGAAAATGAACTTCATACTATGAGTGACTAATGTAATCTCATCTTACAGTCGACAAAAGCTGTCTTTAACAATAAATATTTAAACGGGGAGTGGTGGCACTCGCATCTAATCCTACTAATGCTCAGAAGGCTGAGGCAGGAGGATTGCTGAGTCCAAGGGCAGCCTGGGCTACATAGTGATTTCAGGACCCGTTTAGACTATAAAACAAGACCCTGTCTCAAAAAAGAAAGCAATAAATAAACTTTTGAATGTAGGTTTATCATTTTATTTTTTCAAGTACGGCTTAGAATGGTGATATAAAACTCTAAATGCCGTGGATGTTGCCGCCTCAGATGTCAGACTCTTACTTATTGGTTCAAAAAAATTTTTTTATAATCAGGCACACCAGGGAAGGGGCAAAGTTCAAAGAGGAAAGGAGTCGTGGTGAGCAGATACCCAGCTAGTCTTCTTGTGCTGAGGAGATTTGGGGGCTCCAGAGGGCAACAGGTCAGGAAGTAACTCCGTTGACCACTCTGCCCTCAGTCGTCCCTTGGTACCAGTTCTCGAGCTGTGATGGCCAGTGGCCTTGGGCTTTCCTGGGTTTCAGGGGATAAGGATCATCACCTCAGAGGTGGTCTGCAGGCAGCAAGCCACCCTGTTCATGTGGAGTTGGCACCCACATAAGGCTTTGGTCCAGCTGTGACTCACAGTGACCAAACTCAGCTCCCAACAAGGTGAACCGTGCACGACCCCACCCGTGTGCCCAGCAGAGCTGCTCGCGGAAGGGAGGGGACATGGGTGGGGTGGGGGGTTGGCTCCATTTAACTCTAGGAACAGTCTGCTTCTGTGGGCCTGCAGAAAGGTTGGGTTGTAACGATGACAGAGGTTCTTTGGAGTCGGCGGTCCGTAGGGCTCACATCTAGCCACCATCCTGCTAATGGGCACTGCGTGGTCCAGGTTAACATGCTGGGATATATGTGGGGGTGGAGAACATGGTGGGACTGTGTGGGGGTGGAGCGGTACATGCTGGGAATATGCAGAGGGGCATGTTGGGATTGTGCAGGGTGAGCATGCTAGAACTGCACAGGGGGGCCCTGCCGCAGTTGTACTGGGAAAGCGTACTGGGATTATGCAGGGAGGGTGACACCACCGGGCAGATTATAGCAGCTTGGCGGGATTAGGAAAGCGCCAGGGCAGAGCTTCCAGGTGTGTGATTGACTTGTGGGCCAGCAAATGAGCGGAGAGCACCCACCCTGGGAGGGGCGGCCCAACACTCAGCTGGGACTACATAAAAGGAAGGGAGAAGGCCGATCCCAGAGACACCAGGCCTTCCGTCCTCCTGGACACAGACTAGCTCCTTCTTGCACGGCCGGCCTCCGTTGCTGGCTTGCTGACTCGCTCCTGCCTCCAGTCTTCGCCGTCACCTGGGGACAGCGATCGGGGCACTGACCCGCACCGACTGTCCTGCGGTGTGGACTGGTGAGCTTCTGCCTTGTGTCTGAACAGGCACTGGGCCTTCCAGTGCCTGCACTTGCACGCGCTCATTTTGGACGATCTCCTTGGTCTGGTAAGCCCTTCAAATACATCCCCTGTATTTATATATAATGTCTTTTTTAAAAGAATCCTTCAAAAATGTTTGTTTTTTTTTACATATCACCTCCCTTTTCCCTTCTCACCTATCCCTCTCCTTTCCTTTCCATAAAGTCCATCGTTTTACTTTCTTCTATATTGCTTACATTTCTTTGTGGTTTGGTTTTCTCATATTAGAGAAACCATATGCTATTTAACTTCCTGGGTCTGATTCATTTTGCTAAGCACAGTGGTCTCAAGATGCATCGGTTTTCCCACAGATGACCCAAATTTGTCATTTTTAACTGCAGAGTAATGCTCCCTTGGGTAAATATACCACGACTTTCTTAGGCAGTCATCTGTGGTTGGGCATATTGGCTTCTTCCAAGATTTGGCTGTTATACATGGTGCTACAATAAACGTGCATGCATCGCTGTAGTGTGGTGATTTTAACTCTTTTGGGAAGATGCCCAGAAGTAAGTCCAGCCGGTGAACTAGAATGTCAATCTTCAGTTTTCTGAGGAATCTCCATACTGCTCTCTATAGTGATTGTACAAGTTTACAGTCCCACCAGCCATGGAAGAGGGTTCCTTTCCCCCACAGCCTCCCCAGCTTCTGTATTCTGAGTTTTTAAGAGCAGCCATTCTTACTGGCATTCAGTGGATCCTCGGTGTCATTTTAATTTGCATTTCTCTGATGGCTAACGATGTTGAACATTTTTCATGTACTTATTGGCCATGTGGGAACTGTTTATTCATTTCAGATTCCCATTTTTGATTGGGTCTTTTATTTTGGAGGGTCTAATTTTTTTCAGTTCTTCGTGCATTCTTGATAATATTTTTTCCCATTTCATGGGTGCTCTCTCCACTCGTCTTCAGATGTTTTGCCTACTTTTTTCTTCCAATGAGTTCAGTGTTTCCATTTTAATGTCTAAGGCTTTGATCCATTTTGATTTGATTTTGTTGTATGGTGAAAGTTGTGGGTCTAGTTTCATTCCTCTGCTCCAGTGGACATTTTTGTCCCCTCTGTCAAAGCTGAGATGGCTGAAGGTCCTCGGGGATGTTTGGGCATCTTCAGTTCTATTTTCTATCGAGCCACCTGTCTGTCCTTGTGCCACTACCATGTCATTTTTTGTCACTGTTACTGTGAACTATAATTTGATATTCTGTCTTGTGAAGCCTCGTGCTTTGGTTCAATTGATTAGGATTGTCTGGGCTATTCTTGGCTTCTCATGGTTTCATGGAAAATTTTGGGTCTTTTTTTCCTAGTTCTGTAAAAAATGATGCTGGTATCTTGATTGGGATTGCATTGAGTCTGTGCGTCAGGTAGCATGGCCATCTGGACGTGTTGGTTCTGCCTGTGCAGGAATGGGGAACATCTTTTCATTTTCTAAAATTCCCTTCGATTTCTTTTTTCAGAGTATGATAGGTCTCAGCATAGAGGTCCTTCACTTGCTTTGTTAGATTGATTCCTAGGTATTTAATTTTATTTGAGGCAACATTGAATGGGATTATTTTTCTAATCTCTTTCTCTGTGTTTTCATTGTTCCTGTAGAGAAATGCTACTGATTTTTGTATACTGGTTTTATATCCTGTAACTTGGCTGAATTTGTTTAGTAGGTCTAGTGATAGACTTCCTGGTAGAGTTTTTGGGTCCTCTATGTAAAGGTCATGTCATCTACAAATGAGGATAGTTTGACTCCCTTTCCTATGTGCATTCCCTTTATTCCAGCCTCTTGCCTGATTGCTCTGGCTAAGGTTTCAAGCACTCTTACAGGTAATTTCTATTAATGCCAACCAGTCCAGAGACCACGCTGCTGCTGTGGAGGGAGGGCGAGATTCTGCGGGGAGGAAATGCTGAGATTATGAATGATGGTCATACTAGGAATTTACGGGGCGGCGGGGGGGGGGGGGGGGGGGGGGGGGGGGGGGGCGGGGACGGAATTCTGGAATTGTGCAGGGAGGGCATGTTGGGATTGTGAAGGAGAGTATGCTGAGATTATGCAGAAGGGCATGCTGGGATTGTGTAGGGAGGGCAAGCTGGAGTTATGAAGGTGTGGGTGGTAGAAATCCAGCCTCAGCTTCAGGAGGGCAGATGGAGGAGGGCAAGCCTGCAAGAGGGATAGATTTGGAAGCTGTGATGATAAACTGGGCAAGAGATAATGATGGTGTGGGCAGACAGTGGTGAGGATCAAGGACAGCAGGGGTGCAAACAAAGATGAAATCATGTACTTCTCTCTAAACAATGCCTCTTCTCCCCAGCTCCCATGCCCGCCCACCGTAGATGTCACGGCAGAACCACTCTACCGTGGAGCCTGCCACAGAACCCACCAAGAAGCCCACCATGGAGCCCACCACAAAACCAGCCTTGGAGCCCACCATGGAGCCCACCACAAAATCCACCATGGAGTCCACCAAGGAGCCCATTGTGAAACCCACCACAAAGCCCACCACGGAGTCCACCGCAGAGTCCACCATGGAGCCCACCACAGAACCAACCACAAAGCCCACCACAGAACCCACCATGGAGTCCACTAAGGAGCCCACCGTGGAATTCACCAAGGAGCCCACCACAAAACCCACCACGGAGGCCACCATGGAGCCCACCACAGAGTCCACCATGGAGTCCACCACAGAACCAACCACAAAGCCCACCACAGAACCCACCATGGAGTCCACTAAGGAGCCCACCGTGGAATTCACCAAGGAGTCTACCATAGAGCCAATCTCCTCAATTTTCCCAGCTCAGCCAATAGGAACACAGGAAATCCTTGGGACAGGGAGAGGCAGCATGGTATCTGAGGTACTGACTTTCCTCCTTCCTGGTCCCTCTGTGAGGTGACCTCAGACAGACACTGTGCCCTTCAGTCAGAGGCCACTACTGCTTTCATAGCTGCCACACTACCCGATTCTCCTTCTGAGTCCTCCTTCCTCTTTTTATCCCCTTGGGTCTAAAATGACCATAGCTCTAGTGACTCTGCCCGGGGCTCCCACACGCTCACCCGCATTCTGAGACCTGGGATGTGGCCTCTTGGTACTGCCCCCTTGCACGGCCCAACTCAGACCTGTGACCCTGAGGAGACCAGCTCTGTTCTCCACCTTCACAGACGCGGTAGGTGCCAACCAGGTTGTCCTGCAGGAAAGAACCATGGTTAGTGTGTGTGGGGGGAGGTTCTCCGTGCCCCCCCACACCTTAAGGTGAAGGGTGCCTTCCACGGCCCTGGCAGGTATACAGGTTCCCAGGCCTCAGCCCAGGCTCGAAGGGTCAGACTTCAGGGGAGGCCCTCAGGAAGCTGGTGCTGCTGTGGGCAGCCCAGGCTGTGGAGCGTCTGACTCACTGGGGGCACAGAAATGGTGCCGTGAACAGGGCTTCCTGGCCGGGTCCCACCTGTGCGTGTGACAGGGCCCAAAACACCCTGCTGCAGCCAAAGTGCTGGAAAGTCCCCGTGGCTCTGAAGGAGAAAGTGGCGGACACACTCACTTCTCCCCACGTGTGATTCCCTGCTGTGTGCAGCGCAGCTCCAATCCCTGGAGCGCTGGCAGCAGCCATCACCTAAAGCCCGGAGTCACCTGTGCACACCGCTGCTCCCTCCGCCCTCCCGGCCCACCCCCCTCTCCCTCCCTCCCTCTCTCTCAACTCCTCCCTGCGTCCTTCTTCCTCTTCCTCTCCCCACTGTATGCATTATCTGTAGCGTGTTACACTTTGTAAGTGCTGTATTAATTTAAGAACCACATTGGTGTCAATTAGTTGTGGGTATTGGACAGGGCCTGGCTCGGCTCAAACACCAACAGCCATGGTGAGCTTGGGCAGGGTGCTCGTCTTGTCTGGGAGGAGGCTGAGCCGTGTGCTCCCCCTCCTCCCTAGGCTCCCCCCTCCCTCTCCTCCTCAGACTTTGAGATGTTCCAAAGCAGCAAAAACGGTCTGTCTGTCTCTGCCTTCTCTAACCCACCCTGGAGGGGCTGCCATAGGTAACGTGTCGCCACCGTTGGCCAGAACTCTGTTGCACAATATAAAAGCGCTCACGTGCTTTCCTTTTGGCTTGGGTTTACAAATGGGTCCGACGTTTACAGAAATGGCCCAAACTATACAAATAAACTGTAGCTCCAGGAAGGACAGCCGTTTACACTACTGCAGGTCAGATGAACGTGGGGCTGCAGCACTCCTTGAAAACCACTTCCCTAAGGGCACGTGTGAGCGTTGCGCGCCACTGGGGGTCCCTCAACATAGCTCACCAGCACCCAGCGCTCCCTCCTTCCAGCGTCTCCCAAAGTAGACAGGGCCACTTGCGGCTCAGTGGTGGCTTGGGTCCTCTGGCAGGTCACTCTTGAGGGAGTCTGAGGATGCCCCTCCTTGGGGACTCCCCCAAGCCCTTGTCCCTCCTGAGGGTCCACCTGCTCCCAGGTGCCACTGGGTACCGGCAGAAGCTGGAGCTGGGACGCGGGCTCTGTGTGTCCAGGACGTGTGACGTGGAGCAGGGCACAAGCTGGCGGCACCTGCGTGCTCACCCAATACCTTATCTGTGATCTAAAATGCTCCCCCAAATCTCATGCACCCAGAGGGTGACTGGGTCATGGGAGTGCTGTTCTTGGGGGGCCCATCCATGATGACTTCATAGAGGAATGTGCCCTTAGCAGGCGGGGCTGGGTGGAGAGGAATGTAGGGGTGGGGTGGGGGCTGAGTTCTCCTCCCAGATCCTCCCCTCTCCCTCTGCTTCCCGGCTGCCACGAGGGGAACAGCCATCCTTTGCCAGGCCCATCTACCAGCCTGTCCCAGCCTCGGAGCCAACTGGCCGTGAACCAAACCTCTGGAACTGGGGCCCCCAATGGGCTTGCTTTACAATGCAGGTGGCCATACTGGCCCAACAACAGGGTGCCTTCCTCCCTCTAACAGAGGGGCACTGGCAAAATGGCCCAAGGAACAAGTGTGGGGCAGACGTGAGCTCCACACAGACCCTCCGGATAAGTCAGAGCCCTGCTATGGGTAGAAATGCGGGGTGTGTAAACACGGGAGGATGCTGACCCTATGTAATGGAGTCCCTCTAAGAGGACAATTTCCATGCAGGCAGGGAGAGTAAAGGGAGACGGCCTGGCCAGGATCAGGGCAGACATGAGGTGAAGGTGACCGCTGTCTGTTGGCACTCCCCTAGGTGCTCACCAGCACCCAGCGCTCCCTCCTTCCAGCGTCCCACAGAGCATCACTATGTTTCCCAGTGGCTCAGGCCTGTCATCCCAAACACTCAGGTAGGCTGAGGCAGGAGAATCGCAAGTTCAAGCCCAGCCTGGGCAACTTAGTCACTTGGTGAACTCTTGTCTTGAAATAAGCAATTTTTAAAAAGGGGGCTGGAGATACAGCTCAAGACGAAGCCCCGGACTGCATCCCAGCGCCGCCGGCGGGAGGGGCTGAGAGTCCCAGGGTTGCGTTGGTCAGCACCAGAGGCAGCTAGCGCAGGGGGTGACTTAACGGGCTCACTTATCGCGATATAACCTCCCTAGTGCCTAGGAGGTACCTTGTCCTAAAGTATCCTTTATTTGGTATCAAGACGGCCTTTTCTGTTTCAACTAATATCTGTACGCTGTGTCTCCATCTGCCTTTTTACTTTTAGGCTCTCTGCAGATGTCATTTGGTTGGAAGTGAGTTTCTTGTAGGCAGTAGGTGGTGGGGCCCCGTTAAAAACACCTATCGGCACAGCTTGCCTTTTAACCATTTCCATCACTTATATGCAGTGCATTGCAGACCCGCTACAGCTCAGGTCATGTTTATGTGCCAGCTTTCCGCGCCTTGGTTTCTCTTCTTCTGCCCTCTTCGCTTGCATGACCGTTTTGGGGGATTTAGGTGCACGCCTCTGAGTATGTGGCCGTGCCAGTGTTCCTTGGTGGCTGCTCCAGGTGCTCTATTTCCATAACCTGCCGCAGTCTCTTCCTCTGAGTGACACTTGGAAAGCTGACTTTGCCCAGGTTGTTCTGCTTACATGCGGTTGCCATGGGGTCTCCACGACACACCGTGAGCATGGCCTCCAGGGGTGGTGTCTGGGCCTTCTCTGTGACTGCTTTTGAGCAGATGTGGTGTGAGAGACTGGGGGAAGCGCCCGTCCTCCCTAGGACCCTCGCAGCCCTCTCTGCCACGGCTCCCCAGGGTGGGCTGCCGGGCCAACTCTGGGGTCTTCTTGTTCCAGCGGCAGCTCTTTCCTCCCCTCGTTCCACTCCTACCCTGAAGGCCGCTTTCTGGCTGGAGAGCCCGTGGCTGGTGGTACTTCCTTCTCATCTGTTAGGAAATGCTGTGCTGGTCTTGCCTGCTGAGATCTCCCATAAGAAATGCTCCACCCACCGGGCTGATGCTCCCGGACAGATCATGCCATTTCCCTTTGCCTTCTTCAAGGTACTTTACTGGCCTAGCTGAAGATGGTGGACCACACCTGTCATTTCAGCTCTCTGGGAGGCTGAGGCAGGAGGCCTGCATATCTGAGCCCAGCCTGGTCCGCTTAAAACAGAGGTAAACAGATTTAGAATTGGGTGAGGATGTAGCTAAGTACAAACACTCTGGGTTCCACCCTGGCACTAGGGGAGGGGGTGGGCTGTATTTATTTTTAGGTCTCAGAAGTTTGGTTGTGATGAATTTGAATGTGGATTTCTTTAGGTTGCATTTGGGTTTTGCTCAGTTTCTTGAATCTGTCCGGCTTGGGCCTTTGCTCCAATCCCTTGGGGGATGTTCCTCTTAGTGGCCTTGTGTGTGTGACCAGCCCCACGTCTTCCTCCTCTCCTGTGGGAAGTCTGACGCTAGGACCACTGGGTATTGAGTCGTCCCCTGCAGGCCCAGGGGCCCGGCTCAGTGTTTCCATCTTCCAAACTGGACACTTTCAGTCCTCCTGTCCTCGAGCGTGTGGGCCTTTCACCCGCCATGTGCGTTCTGCCGTGGTCCCCGGGAGCCACATGTTTTCGACCCCATGATGTCCTTCTGTTGCCACCTGCTCTCTGTCCTATGTAGAGCCACAGCTGCCAGCTGGGGCTCGTAGGCGACCATTCAAGGTGGCCTTGATTTCGGGGTTGCCTGGCTGTCTTTCCTCCTGGCAGGTGTGATGGTGAAGTCTTGGGAGGACCGGTGAGTCCAGGTCATGTTCGGGTCTTTGGGGAACCCCGCTGTAAGACTGCTTCCCCCTGTGTTTGCTCTCTATGTGTTTGCTGAGTAGACGGTCACTCTGGATGGGGCGTGCAAACCCAAGCGGGTGAATGTTCAACTCTGCTGGAGTCTGCTGACACCCTGATAAAAGCGGGGCTTAAGTGGGCTCCTGACAGGTAAGGGGTGGGATTTGGTTCCACACTCAGTCCCTGATACCAGCGCACTGGGGTCCCTTCAGCGGCCTTGAGGGCGTCTCCCCACACCGGGAAGGGTGTAGCACTTGGCGGTTTGTCCGGAGATGTCTGGGCCAGGCGGGCCAGCGGAACTGTGGTGGCTACTTCTCCGGCCCACAGACTACTTTCCTTTCCTGTAGTAGTTGTGATTTTTACATGAGTGTGCTCTTCCTTCCCATGGGAAGCAGGAGAGAAGGAAAACAGAGCCTGAAAAACGTGCGCCGGGTTCGTCCCTGAGCATCTAGTGCTTCGGCAGGGTCTGTCGTCCCAAGTGAATCACAGAGACACGAGGCAGAGTGGCGGTGCTTGGGGCTAGGGGAGGGCCGAGGAGGGGCTGCTTCGCAGGCACAGGGTTGGCCTCCTTTCGGGGGGGATGGAGATTCCCCCAAAGTAGACAGGGCCACTTCCTTCTGGAAAGATACTAAGTGCACTGGTTTGCACTAACTTTTCCTGACTCGGGTTGATTTCTGATTCCAGATAATTTTCTGATACATGAACTTCACCTCAGTGGAAGCATCCCTAGTGCTGCAGGTCCCCGGCCAAGCGGCCTGTGCATGTGGTCCAGGCTGTGCAGACACCCTCTACCCTCAGGCCTGGGCTGTGCTGTGGGCCAGGGCTGGGACCTGCTTCAGCAGAGCCTGCAGCCGCGACTGTACTCAGCTGGGCTCTGCTCACCTCTCCAGGGCATTTTGGTCCAGACCCTGGCGCACAGGGAGGCCCTGCACGGTGGGACAGCTCCTGAACATGACACGAAGCTTAGCTTCTTCACTGCATGAGGATCTAGCGCGAGATCTCTGAGGCCAGACCTTCCTCGCTCGCATTTCAGGAAATTTGAGAAAGCTCTCTTTCTTCTATCTCTCTGGGCTCTTTCCACCGCATGGGATATTTGAGATGCTCTATAGGAAATAAATGTTGAGCGGGAATGAATCATCCACAACAGATGAAAGTCGGGGAAATCACAGAGCACAGTGCCGACCAGGAGGGGGCATGGCGGGAGGTGCCATGGAGCCACGGAGCCGCCCTCCGTGGTGGCGGGCCACCAGTCAGCCACTGGCATATGTACATGACATTTTCTCTTCCTTCTCCCAGACCCTTACCACACCCTGGGAGGCATGGACGTCCCATCCCCACCACACACATGATGATCTACTCGTCCCACACACACAGACACAGAACTCGCGTGCACTATGGGCCCACACCAGTCATCGTGTGGATTTTTATTTCAGTGTTAGGAACGTGAGTGCATTCTGGGGACTCCTGGGAGGACTGGTGACTCTGGATGACAGAGCAAATGGGACGTGGGGGGCATAGGAGGAAGCGGGGGTGTGTGTGGAAGGGAGTGGGGGGCCCTGGGGGGCTCTGGAGATGCGGGATCCTGGGAGGCAGGGGGGCTGGGGGCGGTATGAGCAAGCGTGTGCTGTGATTTACGCAGCCTGTGTGAATCTGCAGGCGTGTGCTTGCGTCTCTACCTCCCTCCTCCTCCTGGGGTCCCTCCGCCCCCCTGGCCCCTGAGGAGGTCCAGCTGGAGGAGACAGGCCCAGCTCAGTGCTGTAGACAGCACTAACGTAAACACGCCGGCCATCGGCAGGCAGCGCGCAGCCTGGACACATGAGCGTCACGGGCCGGGGAGACCACACACACACGGAGCCCCTTGGACCACACAGGCATCGCCTACAGCCCCGCCTACGCCACACGCACGCACGGAGAGACACATGAGGGTCGTCCTTGCCTCCTGGGGCACGGTCCCCTTTGCCCCAGGGCAGTCAGAGATGCGGTTCTCACCCCTGTGTCCTCTGCTACTGGGTGCTGCAGCCCCATGAGTCCTGAGGGTGCCTGCCAAAGTGCCCTTCAGCTGGGTCCCTTGAAGGAGCCGACAGCTGAGGGGCTCACCGGGGGTTGTTTCCCATGTGAGCTGAGCAATCCCGGGGCAGCTGAGGGGACAGAGGCTCTGAGACCTGTCCTGCCCCTTGGACCAACCTTGACTCTCCCTGGCTGTGCATGGTCTGCACCCTTCGCAGGCCAAGTGCCACTAGCTCCCATGGGGGCATGCTGGTACCACACGCCTGGTCACTCTGCAGCTGCCTCCTTGCACTCTCCATGCCCAGGAGTGGGAGGCCTCAGGCCACTAGGCAGCATCATTGTAGAGGCAGAGGTGGCCTTGACCATGACAGCCACAGCCATAGACTGGGCTGCTCTCACTGTGTCCCCAGACGGCTCCTGCTCCCCTGGGACAGTGACTCCCTCAGGCCCTGTCCCCTGACAAGACCTTCACACCCAGACCTTCCCACAGCTGTCCCATTCTGCCTGCCTGGGAGCCCTGGAAGCATCTTCTGCCCGGGACAAGGTCTTCCATGGTGGGGTTATGGGGGACGCAGCGACCACATGCCCCAGGGGGCAGCGACCACATGCCAAAGGGGGCTGCTCTGCCACTGGCCGGCCCCGGCTTCTCTCTGTTTTTTTCGCTTCTTTGTTTTGTTTCTGCGGCACTAGGGATCGAGCCCGGGACCTTCACAGTGAGCTACGTCCCCTGTCCATTTTTTATTTGGAGACAGGGTGTCACCAAGTCACTAAGTTGCCCAGATGGGGCTCGAACTTGGGCTCCTCCCACCTCAGCCTCCCTGAGTGCCTGCACCACCATGCCGGGCTTCCCACCCTTTGTTTAAAGCACTTGGAATGGACTGTGGAGGCCCAGAGAGCATGGGAGGAGAGCGTTAGGGTGGACCCCACCCCCCCCCTAGCTCTGTAGGGGCCGCCATTTGAGGGGTGACTGAAAGCCTGAAAGGCACAGTGAACCCCACTGTGCGGGTGGAGCCTCATGCGGGTGCTGTTGCCCTCTGAAAGCCTGTGCCAGGTCCCCGGCTGGGAGAAGCAGCCCAGAGGGTCAGTTCTCAGGCCTCTGAGAGACCTTGGTGGGGACATTGGGATCCCCCAGGCAGCTGGAATTTTCTGTGCTCACCACGTGGGCAGCTCCCCACCTCAGGGGTCTGTCCTCACCCCTTTCCAGGGAGGGCAAACTGAGACACAGAGAAGCAGCCAAGTGGCCTTCAGAGGGTGGCCGCCGGAGCCTGCTGCATCCTGGCCTGGGGGACCCCAGCAGCCCTGCCCAGCGCCCACCAGTTGTCAACCAGCACAGACGTGGAACAAGCAGTGTGGGCTGCCCGGGCCGCTGGCCTGTCAGGGGCCAGTGCAGGCGCCATACATGCCCTCTGCCTCCGCGGCCGGGGAGGGGGCACCGGACCCCCCGCTGAGCTACACGGAGGTCACGACCCGCGGCTTCCCTCCCTGCCCTCTACTCGCCGGGGGCCTCTGACAACAGGCGTGTTATTTATACAGCTAATGCAACCCAGAGAGCCTGGGCCCCGTGGAGCCAGGGAAGGGCAAGCGGCCACCTCCACGGCTGCACTCTGGCTGGGGACACAGGCACGGGCAGCAGAGGGGACCGGCCACTCTGTGCTGCCGTGTTCTGCTGCACTCAGAGTGTGTTCTCCAGGGGCCAGGCACCACCAGGCAGCTGTCGCCAAGCTGCTCTGGCCCCTGGGGAAAGAGACTGGGTGGCCCCAAGTCTAGCCCTGTCCTGTGAGGGTGAAGAAAGTGGGTCATCCTGGGGCAAAGTCATTTTGGCTCTTTAGCCATTGTGTGTGTGTGTGTGTGTGTGTGTGTGTGTGTGTGTGTGTGGTTGTGTGTGTGTATGTGTGTGTGTGTGCGCGCATGGTTGTGTGTGCATGCGTGCATGTGGCACTGGGGATGGAGCCCAGGGCCTTCGCACTGAGCTATATCAACAGCCCATTTTCATTTTTGATTTTGAGACAGGGTCTCATTACACCACTAAGTTATCCAGGCTCAGCTCAAACTTAAGATCCTCTTGCCTCAGCCTCCAGAGTGCTGGGATGACAGAGCTGTGCCACCAGGTCGAGCTGTCCTTAACAATTTTAAGGGGACCTTTTTGTATCCTGCCGTCAGTGTACCCCCAGGGAGAGCTCCTGCAGTCCCATTGCTGAACCACGACCACTCTAGGACTCTAAGGAGTCAGGGCATGACCCTAGCCGTGGGACCACCCGGCCTCGATCCGTGCAGGTCTGTGACCTTGGGTGGGTTGTGTGACCTTCCTGCCACTAGTACAATGAAGACTGGAGTGGGGCTTACATGCAGTGAAGCCGGTGAGAGCCGAGAAACTGGACTCAGCCAGGCCCGGCAGACGTCAGGGGCTGGCGCTGCCCGTCCCTCCTCACACCCATCCCCAGCTGCAGGCCACATGGTGAAGGGGCAGGTGGAATGCAGCAAACAGCAGCATGCGGCAGCCTGGGCTCAGGTGCCAGCTCTGCCCCTTGCCCACTGTGTGACTGCGGGAGAGTCCCACTGCCTCTGTGGCCTCCTCGTCTGCACGTGGGGTGATGCTTATCACCGCGAAGCCCTGAGCTCCCCACTTGTGGGAACCTGCCCGCCACTGCCACCACCGCAGAGGCTCGCTTTCCAAAATGCTTGGCCACAGTTGTTTTTAACTCTATCTTGCGTGTGCCACCGTGTGCCAACGCATCTGTGTGCGTGTGCTTGGGTGTGTCTGTCGTGACATATACAGCAACTGGCCAGAACAATGCTAGTGCGGAGGAGCAACACCGAGTTCCTTCTGTTGTGTGAACCGTCTGCAGCTTGGGGGGTGCTCCGACGGCGGGCAGTGCCGTTTCGGGGAGGACTGCTGGTCCCAGATCCTTGTCTGAAAGCCATTTAGAAATACAGTGTCAGCCACTGGAGATTGGGAGACGACGGTGTCTTCTATCACAAAAAAATAGCTCCCAGAGCGGCTCATCTTGGGAGACACAGGCCAGGAATCTGCCCTGCTTGGGACTTGCAGGCCCGGCCATCTTACACAAAGGTCACAGCCACCCCAGGGCTCGGATCTGTGTGTAGATGTCTCTGTGTTTGTGTATGTCTGTGTGTGCCTTCTGTGTGTCTGTGTGTGCTAGCTGAGTACATGTCCGTGTGCATGCTTGTGTGTGTTGTGTGTGTGCATACCCATGTGCCTGTGTGCCTGTGTGCTGTGTGTATTTCTATGTGCATGCATGCCTACGTGCTGTGCATACATGCCTGCGTGTCTATGCCTGTGTGTCTGTCATTGTGTCTCTGTGCCTTTTGTGTGTGCATGCTTGTATGTCTGTATGTGTCTGTGTGTGCTTGTCTGGGTGCTATATGAGCATGCCTGTGTGTGTCCAGGCCTGTGGGTGTGTACGTGTCTGCATAGTCATGCCCTGGTGTGTGCCTCTGTCGTGCAGACTCCGAGCCCCAATGGGGCGGCGTCTACCTTGCACTGTCCTCAGCAGCCCTGTCCTGTGCTGGGAAGGCCAGCCAGGCTGACCACCAGCTCCGTCTCCATGGCTCTTTGTGGCCGTGGCCCTGTGGGGCCAGGTAAATCCCGGAGCCAGGCCTGGCCTCTGGCTCGTGGCACCCCCGGGCACGGGAGGACTGGCCGGTAGCTGAGGACTGGACAGAAGGAATGAAGTAAATGAAAGAGTATAAGGGACATGAACGTCGCAGGCAGGGCAATTCCATGAGGTCGTCATGGCGCCTGGGCTTGAGGTCGTTGCTGGGGTGGCTTCACTCAAAGCCATCCAGACTTTTACTCATGGGAAGTGACCATAGGATGTAACCATGCCCCGGACGGTAGCTCTACACCTGTGGCCCTTCAGCATGGGCACAGCCCCCACCAGTTCCCGCCACCCTCCATGGCTTCTCAACGTATTCCGGATGCCTTCCCTCAGCCACCAGGCCCCTGGCACCACGGCCACCATGTCTACCCCTGCCTCGCGTCTCTGCAGGCCTCCAGCTGCGCAGGCTTCTAGTTGGGTCGGCTCTAATCTGCCCGCTTCTCTTTTGCCTCCAGGTGGGGGGCCTGCCGACATGACTGATGGCACAACGTCCCCTTGGGGACAGGAGAGCCGGGTGTCCCTGCCCCAAGGAAGTGTCCCATGGGGATTCTGAGGCCACTATCCCAAGAAAAGCCTTCCTGGAAAGAGGCCTAGTGTCCGTCTGTCTGTCCTTCCCCTGGAGCGGCTCCCGCGCTCCCCCAGTGCCCTGGGAATTAGCCCCAGCAGCGCACAGCCCAGGCCAGGCTAGGAGTCCCCCGCCCTAGCGCCCAGCCAGCTCTGGCTTCCTGTTTACTCTGGGAGCAGCGGGTCTGGGGTCTGTGGCCGCCCTGGGGTCCGTGGCCAGCCGGGCCGCGGGGTTATCATGCTATCGGTGCAGATAGGCGAGGCCCTGCCATCCGTCAGCTGTCTGCCGAGGTCACTGAGAGCTCTGAGCCCCTGGGTCATCTCCGGAGGACTGGGCCTCCCTGGGGGACAGGAGTCGACAGGGCTCTGAGAGTGATTTAACTTTCTCCAAAATCTGGACGCAGAGGGTCCTTTCAAACTCTCTACAAATCTTTGGTAAAAATCCCCCAAACGATCAAAGTATACAGAGAAAAGTAGTGATCACCCAATGCCTTATTCTTCAGAAAAAAATATCTGTATTGTGTTTTATTAAACATCTGCCTATGCAAACCAGCTCCCAGGAGCCTGTGTGTATTGTCAAGACAGGGCAGAGCATACAGTTCACGGCAGGACTGCAGTGTGGCCGTGAATGTGGAGCGCCAGGCAGGGGGACAGGTGTCCTCGGCGGTCACCTGGGGGCTGGCCTCCGGCCATCAACTGAAAGCGTGGTGAGCACCACACAGTGCACGTGCGTAGGGAGCTCTTCACGCACTTCCTGGGTGAATTCCTGGAGTGTGCAGAGCCGCAGTGCCCAAGGACAGGTCAGCTCTGCCTGTGTACACCAAGCCAGGCCCGGTGCCAGCCCCACACTGGGCCAAGGCCCCTGGCTTGCCCTCAGCTGCCGGGACACGGAGAAAGTGGCACCATGTTGCTCTGTGGTCTTTATAAAGAGTGACTTGGCACGTCTTACATGGATGTTTCTGCTTTGATGCTCAGCAGCTCCCAGCCTCGCCTCTGTCCTCCGCCTGCCTGCCCAACCACCCACCAACCTTTGGCTTGACCCAGGGCTCAGGCAGGCCCTTGGGGCTTCCAGGCCACTGCCAGGCAGACAGTGGACTCCAGCACCAACCCAACCGAGTCTGAATTAACTGATGGAGACCCACAGGCTCCAATTCTCCCCTCACCCCCACCCCACATTCCCCAACTGGAAGCCAGTTAGAGGTTAGCTTTCCCACGTGTACAGATGCCTTTTGAGAGGGATGCCCAACTCCTGGGGCAAGGGCAGGCACCAGTCCACTGCCCACTTCCACAGGTGGGCTGGGCCGGCGAGTCAGGCATCATCTCCATCTGCAGCTGCTCCTCGTCGCTGCCACGCCCGCCAGAGCCCCACCTCAGGAGTGAGCACCCCACTGTGCGCCGGGCGTGGGTTGCACCCTCCCGAGGTCTGAGCCAAGCTGAGGTGGCACGGCCAGCGCCATCCTCCCCTGTTCCCTCTCCTCCACCCTGACTGGGGGAAAAGTGTCCCCACGAAGCTGGCCACAGGGCCCAAACGTGGAGACTGCTGCCCTTAAGCAAACCAGAGGCACATTTCAGTGACCCGCTTGCCCCTCCAGCCCTGCCACCCCGTCCCTCAGCTCCCCATGTTCCTCAGAACTGACTTCCCTGGGCATCCAGTCCTCAAGCCTCCTAAGGAAAGGCTGTAGCGTCAGTCAGTTACACCTCAGTAGGAATTAGTCCAAAGGCGTAAACATTCCTTTTTCTGTGTTTGTTTTGTCTTCCGGTAGGTAGGACTCACCTTCCTGGAGCAGTTGTTAGCCTTGGGTGACACAGAGAACCGGTTCAGACTTCGGAAGACGGGGCCTCAGAAATGAAATTGTTTGCTTTGTTTCCAAACAAACCGAAGCAAATTCTACTGAAGGAAAAGCAGTGACTGAACAGCACGCTCCGGGGTCCTTTGGAGCCCAGTGGCCGTGGGGTGGCCGTCAGGGAGAGGCCGAGGCCAGGCGCTGGAGCCCAGGGCCTGGGGCGAAGGGCACCCTTGCTGAGGAAATGCCCGGAAACTCCTCGGCGGCTTCAGAGCTGTGACTGTGTTTCTCTCTTAGCATTTACAGCTCAGAAAACCAGTGCGGCTTCCTCGAGCCAGGGCCTGAAGATGTGACCCTTCGGGAGGCCTTGTGAGAGAGCCCGCCCATGCCCAGCCCTGCCTGCCATGCCCACCCCATGCTGCCGTCCGTGCCCTACACTCACAGAGCATGCCAGGGGTGGTTGGGGGCCCGGCTGCTCCCATGGCTGGTGGGATCCCACAGGGCAGGGGGGATGGGTCACCTTCAGGACAGGTGCCCTCCAAGCCTGGGGCGCGCAGCTGGCAGCAGCCCTGGGCTGGATGTCCTTGGGCTGTGGTGACATCCTGGCTGAGATCTGAGGGTGCGAGAAATGTACTGGCCCCTCTCCCCTCCCGGCTTCTCCCCCGAGACCGAAGCTGATCTGCCTGCATAGCCACTCTTCTGTGTCTTTTGGGGGCCATGCCAAAAACGGTCTCTACTCCCTCTCCCCAGGGGGCTGTACCCCAAGTCACACTGAGGGGTTTGAACCATGAGGGAGGCCTGCACACCCTCCAAGTGCCCTGAGGTGTTCAAGAGCACGAAGAAAACATGCAGACTCAGGTTCAAATTCCTCCGGCATCTGGACACCTCTTCTTCCTGCGTGACCAGCACCATGTTCGCTCGGTTCCCTTAGTCCACAGTCTTTCCTTTTAAAGAAAGGGTGACCCGCGAGCGGCGGCACAGCCCTGTCATCTCAGCACTCGGGAGGCTGAACCAGGAGGATCGCAAGTTTGAGCCCAGCTGGGGCAGCTAAGCAACTTAGCAAGATTTCTGACTCAAACTGAAAAACAAAAACAAACAAATAAAAATATGGGCTGGGGAATGTAGCTTAGTGCAGAAGTCCTGGGTTCAAGTCCAAGTACCACGGAAAATGAATCACTAGAGCAGGTGGTGCCCACCCTGCAGCCCACCTTTGTTTGTGGTTGGTTGGCTTTGCCCTTTATAGAGCAAAGAGCAATTGTCTTGGGCCACACCGAAAATACATAATATGGTTAATGTACAGGGACTGAAGTTTTTTGAAAGTTTTCACTATACAATTAAGAAAAACAAAACAAGGACAAAAAAAAAATCATCAGGCCACAGGCTGGCCACCCTGTGTGTGTGGAAAAATGTGTTCAAGGGTCCCCTAGTTTCTGACACGGCCACAGAACCTTTTTTTAAAAAAATATGCGTGTGTCTTCCTAAGAGTGGCCATGTGGAGCCAGTCTCAAGGACTTTGCGTGGCCTCTGCAACTTGCAGATGCTCCCTCCTGCCATCGTCCTGAGAGCTCTTGGCCAGCCTGTACTGATGGTGCCAAGGATGGAGGCTCGCAATGTGCCCAGCCTGGTCTGTCCTCTCCAGGGGTCTGTGAACTCCTGACCCCCGTAGGGTGCGGGGTGGGGAGCAGTAGCTGCTCTGCAACAGCTATTTGTGATTTCTTGAAATTAGGTAAAAAATATTCGACATTTTTTTGTTGTTGTTAACCCAAGTACCTACTTCCTGGTCGATTCCAAACGCTGACCCCAGGGTGATGAGAGGAAGGGGCGTGCCTGGATCCTCGCCCAGGGCCACATGAGGCTGGTGACAGTCACTTTCCCTCCTCCCCTCCTTCCCACAGGAGGGTCCCAGGCCCCTGTTGGGCGGGTCAGGCAGCCAGGCCAGCGAGTCGCTGAGTCAGAGTGCATTGAGACCAGGAGGAGCTGGCGTGGGAGCCACTCACTTTGGAGCCCACTCCCTACGCCCCTCATGTGGCCCCTCAGGGGCCCCAGGCCCCCTGGTCAAACTGATAAGGGTCCCTTGTGACCCAGCTCTTCCCTGACTCTGGGAGATCATAAAACAGTCTTTATTTTCCCCAAATCTTTATTGCTGTGTACCAGGGATAACTTTGGCTTTTGCAGAAGTTCAGAAAGTGTAAGACTTGTCCTGAGAGACCAGGGACACGTTACAAAGGGAGGAGTCACGGGAAACAGTAGACCACGTTTATGAATTGTGCAGACCTGCCCAAACACGGTGGAGAGGTGGCAGATTTGGGGTGGCCAGGAGTTCCCACCAGGCCCTGCTGCAGCTCAGACATAGGACGCGCCGGGCTCGGGGTCAGTCCCCCACACCAAAGAAGCCGGGCGTGGTGGCACACACCATCATCCTGGCACTTGGGAGGCCGAGGCAGGCGGGTTGCTGTGGGTTCAAGGCCAGCCTGGACAAAAGAGTGAGATCCTGTCTCAAAAACAAAAAAGAGCTGAAACAGGCCGGTGCCACGCCCTGCTTCCCCAGGCCACAGGCTGCCCGTGTTCGGTGCAGTGGCTGCCTCACAGACCTTGCGGCCGCCGGTGCCTGGGGTTGTAGGATTCCCACCTGCTCTGTCTTCCCTCACTCCTCACAGCACTTCCACCTCCAGGACCCCGGGCAGCAGCGCAGCCCTCCGCTTGTGCCGGGGACCCGGGAAACGCAGCAGACCTCAGCCTCAGTTTCTTTGTCTACTCAATGGGACAGTTGCTAATAGACCAGTCAACCCTTAAAGAAAATGGGGCACAGAACACCCTCTACACAGGGGCTGGGCACAGAAGCCCCTTAGCATGGGGCCCAGCCATGGAAACCCCTCAGTGCAGGGGCTGGGCACAGAAGCCCCTTGGATGGGAGCTGGCATTCAGGGACACTAGACACATGGGTGACAGTGGTGCTGTATATTGTTGGTCTCGGTGGCAAATCCTGGAATTTTCTGAATCAGCAAACAGGAATTGGAAGTGAATCCTCCTGTCTAAGGCCTCCAGAAGAACAGCGGGGGGCAGGGGATGGATCCCCAACCCTGCATGGTGGGGCTGACGTGGCCCCCCAGTCCTTTCACACTGTGAACCCACTGTCTGGAGAACAAAGAAAACACCAGCAGCAGACCCCACGTCCGTACGGGCAAGGCAGCTGTGTCCTCCGGGAGCGGGAGTTGAGCGGCCCAGGAGGGGCTTTGTCAGGAAGGGAGGGCCCCTCGAAGCAAGGTCTGACCAGAGACCCCTCGGAAATAATCCGGGAGTCTCTTCTGGAGTTACTTGGAGAACTGCTGCCCACAGTCCCCTCAGCCGTGCATCGGTGGGCCGGTGGGCAGGTGAGGGGCCTGGAAGTCCTGCTGGAAGCGTTGGCACTTCTGGGTACAGACAGAGGAAAAAGCCAACCGTCGAGAGGGACCCCGGATACTCCTGAAGTCACTGATGACGTCCAGAGGCCACCCTGGGGGCTGCCATTGTGACCAAGGGCAGCTGCTGGGTCTGTGTGTCCCCACTCCATCTCTTGACGCTCCGCGCTCCACGTCCTGCCCGGGCCATCCTACAGTTTGAAGGGACAGCGATTATCTTCCTCCCCTCAAGGCCATCCGAGTCGGAGCACGTGTCAGGGCTTCTGTCCCCCTGAACTGACGGTGGCCACTGGAGGGTACAGTGCGTGGCCTGGGGCTCTCTCTGGCCACGGGAGCCTACGGTGGGCATCAAGGACCCTTCCTGGTCTCGTACCTGGGAGTGACCCCGGGCCCTGAGGGTCTCTGCATCTGACACCTAAAATACAGCTGCTTGTTTCTCCAAGCAGCTGTGCAATTTACACATTTGTTTACAGCACGAGGGTCAGAGCTCAGGACCTCCATGCTGAACTACATCCCAGCCTTTTTTTTTTATGCTTGAGACAGAATCTTGCTAAGTTGCTATGTTGCCCAGGCTGGGCTAGAACTTGGGATCCTCCTGCCTCAGCATTCTAGAGTTCTGGGATTACAGACATGTGCCACCATGCCCGGATGCATTTTAAAACTTCAGTAGCAATGATCAAAAGTTCTAATTTCTCAAGTCTTTTGTTTTTAGGGATGGAACCCAGGGTCTACCCACCAAGCTACATCCCCGTCCTGTTTTATTTGATTTTATTTTTTAAAATTTGAGACAGGGCCTCACTAAATTGCTCAGGTTGGGCTCAAAGTTGCAATCCTTCTGCCTCAGCCTCCTGAATAGGGTTACAGGCGTGTACCAGGCATCTGGCTTGTGATCCCTTTGACAAATGCACAGCACTAAGTAATGTGTTGTTGATGAATTCATTGTGTTTGTAAGTCCCCTGGTTGCAGCTCAGGCGCTGTGTGTCAGGGTGCGTTCCTAGCACTTGTGAACTCAGTCCGGGACTCAGGAAGAACCCAGGAGGGGGAACACCTGGCTGCCCACCTACCTCCCGCAGCAGCCTCGTCCAGAACGCCCGCTCCTGATTCTCCCGGCCTGCAGCTTGACATGCTTGCCATACTCACCTCTCTAGCAGCTTCCTCTCCAGACTGAGAACCCAGAGGGACCCCTCCTCACAACTTGGGGTCCTGTTTGGGGCAGTAAGCAAGGTGGCATGTGTCATCATGGGCCACCCTTGGGTCAACCCCCTACCAGGCAAGTAGCCTGGACCCAATCGCCCAATTGTGTGATCTGCAGGGTGGGGCTGGTGCCACCTACTCCCTCCTCTGGCCACCCTTCAGGGTTCTGAGTGAGGGACAGTGCTGGGCTCCCCGATGTCCAGTGGCCCCATGCACAGCTCTGTCTTATCTCCATGGTTACAGAGGCCCCAGGAAGCTGTCAGATAGGACAGCCCCGTACCACCTCTCTATCATGGGCACAGATGGTCCCTGCCCCAGAAAGGGTCAGGGCAACCAGGTAACCCCCGTCCCAGCTCCCTGCACATGTCTGGTCCCCACCCAACCCAGACATCACTGCCTCGAAGTCCCGGTCAGATCGCAGTGCTCATGACTTCTCTTGTGGTATGCTAAGGAATGGGATGGCACCAAGGCTTGGTGTCCCACCAGGCCACCAAGGAGCCTCACACAGAAGTCACCTTGAGGTCTCCAGAGGGAGAAAGAGACAGAGACAGAAAGAGACACAGCACTGCCAATGCCCTGGAAGCCATGAGGTGCCCCAGGCACAATTAGACAGCTGTGGCACACCAGGTCACAGCCACCAGGTAATTACAAGCTGGTCTGTGTGGCTTTGCTGAGCTGGATGCCAGCCGGCCCTTGGCCCATTCCCTGCAGGAGTAGGGCCTGGGTTCCTCACTGAGGGTCCACTGTGGCAGAAGGGCAGCCTGTCACGCCCACCCACAGAGCTGGCTCTGGACCCGGTGCCCTAGGAGCTTCTCAGATGGGACCTCAGGGCACCAGCACATGTGGCCCCCACAGGAACTGCTCTGGCCTTCCCCTGGCCTGCTCGCCTCCGGCCCTCTGCTCTCTCCCTGCCCTCCAGTGCCACCCTCCCCTCCTCCATTTCCCTCCGTCCTTCCTCCTTCACCCCCTCCCCTCCGCCCAGGTGCTCACAGGCACTTTTGTCACTGGACCACATGACACCTGTCCTAGAATCCAGGTCACAAGAGTTTCTTTGCTCTTCCTTTCTCTTCTCCTATTTCGGTACTGGCGATGGGAACCGGGACCTGGTGCTGAGCTGTGCCCCAGCCCTTTGCACCTTCAGTGTCGAGACAGGGGCTTGCTAGTCACCGAGTTGCCGGGGCTGGCATTGAACTCAAGATCCTCCTGCCTCAGCCTCCTGGAGCTCTGGCTGTGGGTGATTTCTGTGATCAGACCTTCTTCGTTTCATGGCCATTGGTCCTTTGATTCTGGCCAACATAAGGTTCCCTGCCCGCTTCCCTTTCAGAGTCCCTACAGTAGCCCTTCCTACAGAGCACCCAGGTTCTGCGGGCCTCCTGGGGGCATACAGGGGAAGGGCACCTGCCTCGGGAGTGTTTGGGATTCACTGCGTCACTTCCGTGGTGTTTCCTTGGCTGTCAGACATATTTATACTCCCATCCCCGTGAAGGCTGCAGGTAATTGAGCGCATCTTGGAATGAGCATGGCTGGGGTGACATGGTGACAGGCCAGAGTGCAGCCAAGGGTGAGGGGACGCAGTGACAGGCCAAAGCGTAGAGAGAGCAGAGCTGCTGGCCTGCTGAACACCCTCAGGGCGCAGAGGACACGTTCCCCCACTTCACCTATGAATGGAATTTGACTTGGAGCGTCCTGGCCGCCAAAGGAAAAGATAAACAGGTTATTTAATTTTCAAGATCCAAAGACAATGACTGACTTCAAGAAATTGCATTGACACCGTCCAGGGGAACAGGCCCGTCATCCCAGTATTCTGGGAGGCCGAGGCAGGAGGATCCCAAGTTCAAGCCCATGGGCGACTTGACCATTTAGCGAGGCCCTGTCTCAAAATCAAAAATAGAAGATGGGCTGTGGAGATAGCTCGGCGGAAAGGCCCTGGGCGCAATCCCCAGTATACCACACACACACACACACACACACACACACACACACACACGCACATGCACACGCGCACGCACACACACACACACATACACAGAGAGGAAAACAAAAAGAAATTTCATTGGCTAATTTCCTCTCTAAATTGATCACACACCCTATACGTTTGCAAATGCTTTTCTTGAGCCTATTTGCAAGGTTATTCCTGGTAGAGTGAGAGAAAAAAGAAAGTTTAAAAACAAGTGTGAGCGACCCCGTTGTCAGGAGAACACCCAGTTCCCAGCTCTGGATGGGCAGACGGGCGCGGTGGCCGGTGGCCACCCCCCTCCCAGTGCCGCCTTGAGAGATTCTGGGATCTCCTCCTGCATGCAAACAGCAGGTGCCTAATTGCTGCACAGAAAGGCAGCTTCCCAGAGCTTCCACTCCCAGCTCTGGAGCTCTGGGGACCCCAGCCAGACACAGCACTGTGAGGCTGTTTTTAATGTCTTTTCTTTAGTTTAAAAAAATAAAAAATCCAAAAGATAAAAGGAGAGGCCGCAGGTATATGGCTCACCAGCCCCCACCGCGGTCGTGATGGGGACCTGGTCCCCTTCTGTCCTGGGGTCTCAAGCACACATCAAGGTGTCCTGCTGCAGGCCTGCCGGGTGGCAGGGGCTTGAGTTAATGGCAATTAAGGACGTTTCCTGCCATAGACGCCCATCTCCGCTGAGATCTGCACTCACTGGGCTTTATGGAGGCTCCGGCCGGGGCTCTGCAGACTCTGCCAGGTCAGAGGTCAGCCTGGGAGAGCTAGGGCTCTGTCCCCATCCGAGTCCTCAGTGGCCCCGGCAGGTTCCGGGCCCCCATTGCTGGGTCCATAAAGACATGGTGGCTGCTGGTGGGGGCTGGGGCTGGGGCGGCTGGGGCAGGAGCACACAAGTGACATGATTAGGGGAAAAAGGACGTACAAAGGGTCTAGTGGCGAAGTCCCAGCATTGGGCTTATGTCTGAACCCAAGCTGAGTGTGTCTGTGCCCCTCAGGGCGCAGCCTCACCCGCCTCGTCCATAAGATGGGCAGAAACGTGTGTGCAGCTATTCCTGGAGCGGAACGGAATTCGTATGTGAAATACATGCGTACTGACAGAAGTCTCAGTTGTGGGGAAGCAGGCAGAGGACACGGCTGGACGCTGGGAGGTCAGGCACCCACGCCCCCGTTTTGTTCACTCCCTTGTCCCTGGGATCACTGGGTGCTGAGGTTTCCTACCCACCAGCCCTGGCATTGGCCTGGCTTTTTTTTCCCCCGGTACTGGGGATGAAGCCTGGGCCTTCACACTCAGCTATATTTTATTTTTTGACTGTGAGGCAGGGTCTTACCAAGTTGCTAGGTTGCTCAGACTGGGCTTGGACTGGAGATCCTCCTGCCTCGGCCTCCCAGAGTGCTGGGATGACCAGAGCCAACAGGCCCAGCCAGGGCAGCTTGTTTTTTGCTGTCTCAGAATCCCTTTTTAACAAAAGCTCCCCAAGCCCCAGGGATCCTGGCTTATCTGGGGCGTCCCTCCAGCCCCTAATTCAGGGCCCAGAGCAAAGCCCAGGCTCATAAACGCTGGCCACATGCCCACTGGGGCAGCCTGCTGGTTGTCAGTCACAATGCTATGCTGCATTATTACTGCCGGATTGATTTGCAATAGGGCAGCCTTGCAAAATGAATGTGAGGTCTCTCCTGAAGCGTCCCGAAGTCCTCCTGCTTCTCCGGCTTTGCTGAAGGCATGAAGCTTTTGGGTGTGACGTTCCAACAGAGGCCAGGGAAGGGGGGCAAAGGAGGGAAGGCATGGGGACAGGGTGCAGTGGTACCTTTTTATATGATGACATTTGTATGCTTGGGGACACCTGGCACCTCGCTTGTGCCTTGTGCTGCCTTTACCCCTCCCCAGGGTGGCTCTGGCAGGTGAGCGCCCCTCTCCAGCAGGGATCCCGCAGCCTGCAGCTGCTGCCCTGCTCTCTAGAGCAAGCGGCCGGTCACAGTGCATACTACGGCAGAAGACACACTGTGTGCACTGCCCTCAGAGCCCCACTGGCTTCCAGCACCCTGTGCCGTGGGTCCTGCTGCTTTCTGAGGCAGCTCTGCAAGTCTTCTTTCTGGAGTCTTTATTATTATTATTATTATTATTATTATTATTATTATCATCATTATTTCATTCTGTTTCATTTTGTGAGATGGAGTCTTGCTTTGTAGTTTAGGCTGGCCCTAAGTTGACTATGCAGCCCAGGCTGGCCTCAAACTCAGGCAATCCTCCTGCCTCAGCCTCCCAAGTTGTGGGATCACAGGTGTGCACCCCCACACTTGGCTTATGTGGTGTGGGGATTTGACCCCAGGCCTTTGCATATCAGGTCAATGTTGTAACCACTGAGCTACGCCTCCAACCCAGAGGTGTGACCAAAATGTGCCGAAAGCAGCTGCCAAGAGCCATCCCATGGCAAGACGGGCTCCTAGAAACATGCCACGTGCCCTCAGCCACCATGTCCACCGGCTCTGGCACCGGGCAACCTTGGGGCTCTTCCCAAAGTCAACATGACCATGAGAGGTCGGCATTTTCAATCCATTCAGAACATGGAAGCAGGCACCACAGCACACCTACAGCCGCTCCAGGAGGGGACCTGAACCCCAGGAAACAGAGAGGGTAGAGGGAGGGGCCGCCCAGCGAGCTGGAGCTGGCGGATTCTGGAAAAGGCTCCGAGTTGCTGGGCTTCTCTCTGCCTCCCAAAGAGACTCAAACTCATAGGAAAGGCCGGGTGGGTGCCGGAACGCAGCACAGTGAGGGGCTGTTGGGTGAATCCAACCCTCCAGCCCCAGCTGGGCCCTCCGGCATCTGGTCCGACTTTCGCCTTATCTGGCCGGCCCCGATGCCACACCATCTCGTCTGTGGTTTCACTGTTCATTATGAAATCATGTTTTACTTTTAAAATGCAATAAAGGTTGGAACCAACCTAATTAGGCACCGAAACCAAAATCTCACAGTAAAGAGAGTTTTCTTGTTTTAACCCACTGCAAGAGAGTTGAAATCAGATTATTGCTAAATGTGATTTGTGTTGGGATCGGAGCAAGGTATCAGCTTCGATGTTTTGAGTGTTCTGGGTGACCTTAGGGAGGAAAGGCGGACATGGGCAGGAAAAAACAGGGCAGAAAAGAAAACAGGGCAACTCCCTGGGCTGGGGGGGCTGCAGCTCTCCGCTAGCATCCCCTTGCAGAGAGGCAGTCAGTTCCCCTCATTTCCCGAGCACCTGAGGATTCAAAGCCCGCGTGTGCCTCCTGCCTGATTCGGGCTGGTGCTGCGAAACTCTCCCTGAAAATTCAAGATTTCTCACGGTAGGTGCAGTAACTTCAGAGACTGGAAGCCCCTTGTTAACTCATCCTTAGGAATCTGTAGCAAGGGCCGGGCTCTGTGGGGAACAGGGGCCTGTGTCCCCTGCAGCCTGGCTCACGACCCACTTTCTCCTGTCATCCCCGCCTGGATCGCCGTGCCCCTGACTGTCCCTCCTCCCCACACACTGGACCACACAGGAGGGCATCTGAGGACAGTGCCCAGCCTGCTTCTCCACAGAGCCTGCCTTACTGGACACTCAGTGTGGGTCCAACTGCACGGAATTGCCTCTCTCTCTCTCTCTCTCTCTCTCTCTCTCTCTCTCTCTCTCTCTCTCTCTCTTTGAGGAAGGGACTCACTGTGTAGCCCAGGCTGCTCCTGACCACACTATGGAGCCCAGGCTGGCCTCAGACTCATGGCAACCCTCCTGCCTTAGCCTCCTAAGTGCTAGGATTACAAGCATGAGCCTCTACACCCAACTTTATGTGGTGCTGGGGAATCGAACTCAAGGTCTTGAGCTTGGTAGGCAAGCACTGTAAGTGCTGAGCTATCCCTCCAGCCCTCTCTTCTTCGTGTTGGGGATCGAGCCCAGGACCTTCACACTGAGCGGTACCCCAGCCCATTCATTCACAGTCTCACTCTGTAGCCCAGGCTGGCCTCAAACTTGATGATCCTCCTGCCTCAGCCTCCCATGGTGCAGGGATCACAGGCCTGCACCACAAGGCCCAGTGGAAATTGCTGTTCGTAGCTCAGAAATAGCCCAGTGCCGGCTCTGTTCTTCAGTGTGAACAGACGGTTTGAGACACCGAAAGGACAGCGTGTGCTCCTGAAAGGTGGCAAGGGACTCAGACTGGTATGCAGCTGAGCGTGGCTACACGTGACATCCCTCCTCAGTGCCTCAGTTTCCCCACCAGTAAAAAGGGGGCAGCTGTGGCCCCATGGTCACAAGGATGAGAATAGAGACGTTTGGGTGGATGTGTGGACAGGGGCCCGGCTCTCCGGCCTGGTAATCTGCCTCCCCCAAGGAAGGACACTGGGCCAGGGACACACTACTCCTCTGGGCCAGGTGGACCCCAAGGCCTCCTACCGCAGCCAGCTGCCTGTCCTTGCAGGTCCTAGGGATGTCCCTTCTCTCTGGCCCTCACAGCTCTCAGAAGGGGTTTCCAGTGGTGCAGGTCGATGATCCCAGCACTGTAGGAGGCTGAGGTAGGAGGATCCAAGTTCAAGTCCGATCTGGACTGTCAAAAAATCAGAAGGACTGGGGATGGAGGAAAGGCCCGAGGTGTAATCACTGGTGTCACCAAAAAAACCCCAAACCAATAAATAAAGGTGATTTAAGTCCCAGTTTCCACTAGAGGGTGAGAGCGCAGTGCGCCTAGAAGTTGGAGGAGGTCAAGGCTCCAGGGAGGAGCAGGGCCTCCTGCCACTCTGGGGGTGCTGAGGAGGGGGGGCAAGGATCCAGGCTGCTGGCTTCCCCTTCTCGCCATGTGGCATCTGTCCCTGGCAGGGCCGTGTATTGCGGTAGCTTCACTGCTTGCACAGTAGAACAGCGAGACTCCTTCCCAGGGGCCAGCCTGTCCCGGGACCTGGGCAAGCTTTTCCTCTGTTCTATTTTTTCCCATCTTTCTTTTCATTCTTTTCTTTTTTGGGGGGTTACGGAGGATTCAACTAAATGTCTTCATGGTGATCTACATCCCAGACTACTTTTATTTTTTATTTTGAGACAGGGTCTCGCAAGTCACCCAGGCTGGGCTGGAGCTTGTGATCCTCCTGCCTCAGCCTCCCAGAGTGCTGGGGTGACAGGCCTGCACCACCAGCCCAGTTTCAGCAAGCTTCTGAGGGGCTCCCGAACCCCTGAAGAAGCACACAGATTCTGGCTCCTCCCATCTCCTGCCACAGAGGCAAGTAACAAGTGTGGCTCTGGGCTGAGGAGGCTGGCACCCAGGCTTCCTGGGGAGCCACGAGGTTTGTCTGAGAAAGGGCCGTAGTCACCAGCAGGTCCCCCTCCTAGGAATAGTCACCTGCTTGGGCACCTGTACCCCCAACCAGGTATCTGAAAGGAAGATCATCTATTGGCTTCTGGTCCCTGTGCCCTTAATTCACTCCACAGACAGTGGCATGTCAGGCAGGAGGGGATCGAAGCTCCAGGATCACGTTCACGAGTCCCTTTTGGTGTGCAAATAGGCAGCTGGACTTCTCTGAGAAGGTCCTGCCCCGGGCTCTGCCAGAGTCTGCCTGGCACAGGTGAGTGTCCCCTCCTGGCAGTCACAAAGCCACAGGGACCCCAGTGGGGATGCTCCCGCTCTCGGCCCTTTTGCCAGATGCCTCCAGGGACAGAGGCTGCCATGGGATCTGAAGAGAGGTCCCCTGAAGCGGGGGCACCAGCCACTGTCCTGGGAGGCTTTACACCACTAATACGAACAGAGAGGCCGGGTGCACTCAGGGGTGAGGCTTGCCTGGCGCCATCAGGCCTGGGGTCCGTCCATACCAGGTCCAGGGACTGGGGTACAGCTGCCTTTGATCTGGACATCAACGCCCAGGTGTGACCATTTTGAAGATGAGGAAACTGAGACCCAGAGAGAGGAAGGCCTGTCCTGTGACACTTGCTGGTGGAAGTCTGACCAGAGCCTGAGCCCTCGGCCCGGCCATCCAAGGATACAGAGAGGCAGGAGGCAGGTAGGGGACACAGAAGAGGGCCAGCAGGAGGGAGCTCCCAGCCACTCACTGGGCCAGGCGCCTTCTCCTACCACGGCCAGCCCTGCCAGATGGGGGCAGCTGGGGCCTCCACCTATTGTCACCAGGTGGCCAGCCCTGTCCCCTTCCCAAGCAGCCGCTCTCCTCTTGTCTCCCAGGACAGCCCCCTTGGCTGGAAGGAAAGATGGCTGCTGCTTTGGGTGGGGGAAAAAAGTCAGGCTGGGCCCCAGAGCACAGGCTTGCCATCCCAGCACTCCGAGAGGCTGAGGCAGAAGGATCACAAGTTCAAGCCCAGCCCAGACAACTTAGCAGGACCACATCTTGAAATCAAAAGTAAAAATTGGAGCTCAGTGTGAAAATCCAGGACTTGTACAAAAACAAACGACGGAAGTATGTGAGGACGGTACAAGGACATCAGCCCAGGGTGGCACACCACTGCAGTCACCTTCAGGAGGCAGGGAAGGCCCTGAGAGGCACCCAGTCTCACCCCTCAGGTGGCCCAGGATGGTAGGCAACAGTGGATGGCGACAGCGGGCTGGGTGACCCCCTCCCCCGCCCTGGGAGTACAAACATTTACTCCTGAGTCTCTGTTTCCGCGGTGGTCACCAGGCCGTAACAGGAGACGGTGGCCTCGCAGTTTGACCTTTCACCCCCTCTTTACTAAATAGGCCTAATTATTGCATTTGTCTGTCATTCGAGCCACAAATGAGCCATTCAGCCATGGCCGTCTGGGAGCGGCGCTAATTGTATCCTCCAGGCTGGCCAGGCAGGCAGGAGGCGGGCGACGTGTCCTTCCTCCTGTGGAAGGGACAGTGCCATCGCCACGGTACCTCTGTGGAGCCTGGGCTGGGGGCCCTCTGGGCACTGAGGTTAGACACTGTCCCTTCTGGACTGGACCTAGATTTCAGGTCCATGCGGGTGAGGGCACTGGCCTCAGTTGGCGACTAGCCGCACACTGGCACTCAGCACCTGGCACACCACCTTGCCCGTTACCTGTCTGTGCGCGAGGACTGTGCTCTTGGCTGCCGGTGCAGTGGGACCCAGTGGGTGTGAGCTGGGTGGTGTGGCTGCCCCAGTGCCTCACCACTTCATTCCCATGAATGCAAAAGTCAAGAAGTGACTGAGTGACCAGGGAGTACATGACCATAGAGACTTAGGATTTTGATCTAAAATGTCACCCAAAGTCTCTCGTGTATGGAAGATGGCTGGATTACAAGGTCACTGTGCTCCTCAGTGGATCTACCCATGGGCAGGTTCATGACTGACTGTGCTATCAGGAGATTGGCCCCAGCTGGATGTGGGTCACTGGGGCTGTGGCCTGGAAGGGTGTGATCTTGTCCCCAGCTCCTCCCTTTTCTCTCTACTTCCCGGCCAACATAGGATGAGCAGCAATCCTCCACCAGGCCCTCCTGCAGTGCTGTGTCTATCTCGGAGCCACCACCATGGACTGAACCTTCTGACACCGTGGGTGGAGCTCACCCTCCCTTTAAATCGCAGGTAGGAGGCTGTCTTCCCACACTCAGCTTACGCTGACCAAAGCCTTCCATAACAGCACCTCCTGCTCATCCTCAGGGGTAAGTTTTCAGCCAGAGACTGGCTTTTCCGCCTCCCTTGCAGCTATGGTTAGCCAAAGAAATGCAACTGAGTGTTGTTAGGTAGGACTGATGAGATATTTCCTTGAAAAAGAGTGAGCAAGTAGTAGCCCTGTCCACTTTCCCCCTCCTGCTGCCTGGAACAGGATATAAATAGAATTACTGGAGCTCCGGCTACCATCTTGAGTCGTGACTCACTAAGGACGGTGGAGCAAAAGCTAAAAAGGGATCCGAGTCCCTGATGGCTATAAATCCACTACATTGACCTTGGACTCAGTTTCTGAAGTTGTTTTATGAAAGAGAAGAGTAGCCCTTAGATATTAGAACCTCGTTATTTCAGGCTTTCTGTTAACTGATTATAGACCTAGTACTGTCACCTACATACACTCTCACCTACAAAAAAGTGGGAATCCTGCAAGTGGGTAGTGAGGTCACACTAGATGTGTGGTCCCGTTATGCAGCGAGAGCAAAATACAGCCTCAGCACACCAGGTGGATCTTCAGCGCATCGCTTCTTTGGGATGTGTTTAGTGGTTTTCATTCTTGTCTTTTGTGTTTAACTGTATCTATGACTGAACTCTTGTCTTTTTCAAATTTTAACTCTAGCCTAATGGCTGGGATTGTCTTAGCTGCTTTCTCGTTGCTGGGACTTTGTTACCTGACACCCACAGCTTAAGGAGGGAAAGGTTAATTTTTAGCTCACGGTTTCAGAAGGTCTCAGTGCATTCATGGCAGCCAACAACAGTGGAAGGGCATGGCTGGAGAGAAGCCGTTCACAGCCTCGTGGACAGGAAACAGTGAGGAGGAACAGAAATAGTGTGAATCCTTCTGGGTCACATCCCAGTGATCTGCCTCTGCCATGTTGTTGTGGTTTGGATCTGGAACGTCCCCAAAAGCCTCATGTATGTGGCATTGTGGAATTTTAATGGGCTCCATGGATTCCATGCACTGGTGAGAGGTGGACCTAGCTGAAAGGGAGATACATGGGTCTTGACCCGGAAGAGATGGATGCCTGGGGCTTGACCTGGAAGGACACATGCTAGCTCCACCTTCCTCACTCACGCTGCTTCCCGTTGTGATGCCATGAGCAGCTTTTCCTTTGATTTGGCCTCTGCCATGTTCTTCCACCATTGCTGGATGCCCATGAGTACACAGAGATCCTCTGAGACTGTGAGCTAAAATAAACCTTTTCACCCTTAGGTTGTAGATGTCAGGCTTTGTGTCCCAGTAACAAAAAAAGCAACAGAGACACAGGTCAAGCTCCACCTCTTAACGGGCCATGGTTCCCGAGGTATTCCACACACCAGATGCATGAGGCTTTGGGGGACACTCCAGAACCAAACCATAATGGGGATTTATTGTTTTGATTAACAGAAAAATTTTTATCTATATTTAATTTTATTTATTTTACTTGAGAACGTACAAAAATATCCTATTTGCCTCTGTATATGTAGCATATGTCATATATATGTACATATATGTACATATGTATATCAGAATTAAAGAACAAATAGTAAACGCAGCTGGGATGAATTTAGACATAAAATTTTCTGATTGAAGGTCACGTATCATTTCTAAGTGTTCATAAACTCACCCATGAGCTCCCTGCTGGTCAAAGGAAAGAGGTCACGAGGTAGTTTATACAGATCACTTTTCACCTTGTGCCACCACTTGGTACTATGTTCAAATACAGAAATAACAAATGATGTTTGAGGTAAGTGTATGCCACCTGTGGTGTTAGGGTGGAGCATCTGTTTGATTGGATTTGGGGGCAATCAGGACACGGTAGTGCAGCTCCTGGGCGTGTCCATGTGGGTTATAGAGGCATGGCCTTGGAGTCTGTATCTGGCCCTTGGCCCCTTCCTCTCTGGTGCTGTTTCCTGCTCTACTCTCCGGACACCATGAGCAGTGTGGCTACTCCCGGCATGTTACTCCTGCCTCGGAGCCAGCTGACCGGGAACCAAATCCCCTGAGCCTGAGAACCAGGTCGACTCTTCTGCTTTAGGTTGGAGGGTGCCCGGTTCTTACCCAGCAACAGAAAAGTGACTAACTTTCCTTCCTAGCCCTAAAACCAGAGCTTTCTGGGACTTTAGGCACCTGGTACTGTTATGCAGGCTGCTGGCTACCCAAAGGGCCCGTGCGAGGAAGCCAGAGCATCTGATGGCCAGCCCGTGCCACCCACCCCAGCCTCAGGGCTGTCTCTGCTCCTTTACTGATTTGTGCCGAGAGGTTGTCAGCACAGAGGCGGCAGCTAAGACCGCCCTGGAAGAAGCCCCACATTTCTCCTCTAAATGAGACATCTGACTGCAGAGCCAGGCGTTGACAGCAGCGGGGGCTGGGGCTGCCACTGGATCAGACGCCCCGACTTTGGGTTTCCGTCACCTCGCCCGACTGTGTTGTTTTAGTCCTCTGCTCTCAATGTCAAATGCTCATCTGCAGCAATCCCAGTGTACATTAGCCGGGCTTTGCCTGCGGGGCTCAGGGATGGGGAGAGCCAGGAACCAAGGCGCCGTGCCTCTTTGACCTCTGTGCACTGGGGGTCACCCCTGAGTCCCGGGCAACCCTTGCTGGAGGCCGCAGGGTCTCCACAGATGTGCTGGACCCAGAGGAGACTGAGAAGGCCCGGCTACCTGACAGCTGTGATGGGCCTAGGGTCACCTTGGAACAAGGGAGGAGAGAAATGCCCCTATGTGTTCTGATGATTAGAAAAAAACAGGGATTAGCCGGCCCAGTGGTGCAGGCCTATCACCCCAGCACTCTGAGAGGTGGAGGCAGGAGGACCACAAGCTCAAGTTCAGCCTAGACGACTTAAGAATTTATTAAGACCGTGTCTCAAAATCCAAACTAAAACTGGGCTGGGGATGTAGCTCAGCATGAAGGCCCTGGGCTCAGTCCACAGTATCGCCAAGCCAAACAAAAAAGATGGGATGTTTCTGAGTGACCTAAGAAGATTGGTCACATGTGCCCAGCGACATAGCGGAGGCCTGGGCCCCTCAGCACCCTGCAGTGACCCCAAGAGATCAGCATCATCTCGCAGGCGAAGAAACTGAGGCACCGAGCAGCCAGGAGGACAGCGAAAGGTCACAAGTCTCAAAGGGGAGTCCAAGCCAGCCCTGTGCCATCGCCTTGGCCTATGCCCCCCATCCGAGCAGCCTCTCCACCCCTGCTGAGTCCCGGCTCCCAGCTCTGAGCACCCACCGACAGTGACACCACAGAGGACAACCCTGGTTCTCCATGGAAGTCCTAGTGCCATTGCTCCTATCAGACGAGAACTGGCTTAGCAGGGTCACGGGAGGCAAGGTGTGGTCACTTAGAAGCAGAATGCCTTCCCACCCCCAACCCCAGCAAGGGGGGCAGGACACGCCTTGGAAGGGGACAGCTGTCCTGAGTAAAACGCTCAAAACCATGTTGGTCACACCTCCTACAGACCCACAGTCCCTCAGCCATGATAAGTGAGCTGGACGGGGGTGGGGGGGGACAGGCTCTCTGGTGGCAGAACTTCCGACTGGAAGAGGGGGCGGGACCAGGCACCAGGCCACCATTTGGAAGCCTCCCTGGTAGCCTTGTGCCAAACAAGAGCAAGCCAAGGCTGGAGGGATGTCTCTCTATTGTCTTGTGGTCTTGGAAGGGGTAAAAACCTAACTTTACAGAGGAGATGTGCTAAGGCCCCAGCATCATGAAGGGACAAAGGGTGTCATGTGGCTTCCGCAACAATGCTCAGTGTCTCTGGGCATCCTGCCCAAAACTCACAAATTCTGTCTGATCTCCAGGAAATGTCACCCAAACCCAGACCGAGAGTCATTCAAGAAAACAAGGGGCCTTGACTTTCCTTCAGCACCACCGTCACAGTGACTGGTAATCTTGTCAACTTGACTGGATTAAGAGACCATAGCAGGTTAGTGAAGCACATGGTGTTTCCCGAGATGGTTGGCGTGTGGGCCAGTAAACTGAGGGGAAGTCCCACCCTAATTCTGCACAGCACCATCCAATAGTCTTGCAGGACACGTGAAGCAGAAGGAGGAAGTATGCTTGCACTTAACAGCTCCATTCTGCTTGGGTGGCCATGGCGTTTGTTGCTGCTGTCATCTGCGGACGCCGGAGGCCAGTTTCTTCAGCCCTTTGCTGCAGACGCACACCTGCGACTCTCCAGGGAGCTCCAGGCATCCCTTGTGGGACCAGGGCTGCATCTTTGGCCCCTTAGGCTTCCTGGGCTGAGCAGCCACCGGACTCCCCAGCTCTCTAGGATGGCCACAGTGGACTCCACTGCTTCTGGGGGCGTGAGCCTAGCTAATAAATCCCTTAGACTGGACATTCCAGAATAAAGGAAGCTAACGAAACAGGACAACATGTGACCCAAGACCCGCACCAGGAGCACCAGGCTTTGCCCTTGGCGCTCCAGGCTACCCCAGTGGCCCCTAGGGACATCTGAAAGTGCCCCGTGACCTAGAGGGAACCAGCGTATTGGGGTGAGTCCTTGTCTTACTACCCGAGGTGTGCACGACGGTGTCTGTGGGATGAGGAAGTGCACCCTGGGACATCCAGGAGCAGAGGACGTCGACATGCTGGCAGCAGGGAGCTGGGATCAAGAGGCAAGAGCTTTTTACTGGTCTGAAGCTGATTTAAATCACACACATACACACAACACATACACACGGCGCACACACGCACCATGCATGCACACGCATCTATACACAGGCACGTGCTGCCATCCTTCCTGCCCTCCCTCCCTGAAGCTGTGAGCCAAATAAACCCCCTCTCCTTGCGTGTGAGGTGGTGTGTCCCAAGGACCGCATTTTCTCCTTTGCCCCGCTGGCCCTGGCCACTGGCTGAAGACATGCTGAGGGGGACCAGGACCCCTGCAGGGTTGGTGGCCTCTGCACGGCCGGTGCCTGGTGTGTGCAAACACCCACAGGGTGACCGAGAAGGCCCCACATGCGGTGTGGCCGGCTGAGTGCTCGCAGCTGGTGAGTGTCCCCACAGGGTGTGGATGAGATGGTTTGGGCTGCTTTGTTCTGGGTCACTGGGTCATTGGATGACTGACACCAGTCGCAGGTACAGGAGGGTCACTGTGTACTGAGGAAGCCCAGGTGGCCCACAGCCCTCTCCATGTCACCACTCCAATTCATGAGAAACAGAGAGTGGAAGGGTCTTCACAGCCGGCAGTGTGAGCAGGGGTCCTAGGGGGAGGTTTCTCAGAACTGTGCCTGGTAACCCCAGCACACCCCAACAGTCTTCACAATGTTTACCCAACTCCTTTCTCCAAACAACCCGGCTGGGTCACAGGCAACAGAACTCAGCCTAGTTACTTTCATGACTCATGGCCCAAGAATTGCCCAGCGATGGCCGTGGGGTCGGATTAGAGGGTGTTTCTGTGATTCTCCTAACAGCCATCGGCAGAACGATGGCAAAAATGCCCACGCTCAGAGGATCTTTAACCGACTCCCCAGTGACTGGGGCCAACTGGGGCCCCAGAGCTGATGCCGCCTTGCGACCTGAGGGAACCACTTTCTGCTCAGCTGAGGACAGTGCCTCAGATGACCTCAGAGCATTAGATCTAGAGAGCGACTGGGCTCCTTGGCTTCGGGAATACAGCCCCGGAGGATCCCTTGTTTCCATGGAAACGTTCCCAAGATCTCCCTGGCTCCTGGATCCCTATCCCTGCTACACAGCTGCTGGGATGGTGCAGGACCCCGCCCTGCACTCGCTGCCCGTACAGACGGTGCCCTAACACCCCGAAGAGGGACAGATTGCGTGGCACTTGGCCGCTGGCCTGCCACCTGGTTTCCTTTTGACTAGCGGGGAAGTAGGGATGAGCACACCGACATCTTTGCTGCAGAGGCGAAGAGATGAGGTTTTTCACAGCTGGTAGCTCCTAGGAAAGACAGGGAGCTGCCCTGCCCCTGCCAGTGCCGCCTTTCCATGTGCCGAGCCCTGCAGGTGTGCAAGGCACAGGCTTAGTCCTGCTCAAATGCAGCCACTACAGCTGGAGACTGTGGTACAGGACTGTGATCCCAGAACTGTGGGAGGCTGAGGCAAGAGGATTATAAGTTAAGAGTCTGGCCTAGACAACTTAGCAAGACCTTGCCTCAAAATTAAAAATTAAAAAGAAAAAAAGGGCTGGGGATTCAGCTCAAGGCAGAGGCTCTGAGCTCTATGAAGTACCTCAAAAATAAAAGTAAATAAATTAACCCACCAGGGCCTCCCAGCCTGGCAGACAGGGGACAGCAACTACTCCCATCCCTCAGTGTCTGAGGAAGCCCCTCCCTCACAGGCAGAGGCCAGTCATACGCTGTCCACCCTCACCGGCTTAGCGGGCCTCCTACGAGGAGCAGTGACATGGGGGCCAACAGGGGTCCCGCCAAGCCTGGACACTCTGACTTCCAGGTGGGTCACCGTGCAAGTGTGTGTCGTGACTCTGACAGGCCACGAAGGTGCCCAGCCCGTCCAGCTTGGGAGCAGCCCCCCGGGAGACCGCGTGAGTGCTGTAGCCTGAGTCCTCCGCCCTGACAGACACAACACTCGGAATGCCAGCCTCACCCTCGTTGACTGCTGAGCGTTTCCCTCTGACGGAGCATCTTAGTCTCCGATCGTGTCTTAGGAAAGGGGCCGCGATGAAAGGAGTGGCCGGCAATGGTCTTCAAACCGGGGGCTGCTCTTCATGGTGGACGTTCTGATGTACCTGTCTTGATGACCAGGCTAACAGGCCTCCACTGCTCCAGTGCCACCTGCAGTCACTCCCAGCTCCCAGTGGGCCAGGCTCCTGCACCGCCCTGAGCAGGCCGTAGCTCCCTACATAGGTGTGGGGTGCACTCCCGGCCCTGTGAGGGAGGGCTCCGGGACAGCGGGGCTTTAGTGGGGACTCTACCTAAAGGGTGGAGGGTGGCCATAGAGCTTCCGGGGCACAGGGTGCCTGGAAGCCGACGTGGGGAGCACCCATCGTGCGCGTGGCCTTGGCAGACCCTTGATCTCCGGTGTCTTGGCTTCCCCTGGACTCCGCCCAGGGGACTGAGGTTCACGAGCCAGCTGAAGACCCAACATGCCTTGCCAAGGAAAGTCCAGCCCTTCAGGGCTCCCTGATGAGGCTATTTTTGGGCACCGGAGTGTGTGTGACCGTGGGGGTAAGGCATTTCCTGGAGGGACCGGGCGAGGCGCGTCCACGCAGGGAGGTCGCACACCAGGCTGGCCAGCCCCTTCTCCAGCAGTCACAGCCCGGGGAGATTCCCACGTGGGCCTGGTTTGCGTATGGTTTTCCCTGAAATAGAACGGCCTGACGCTGTCCCCAGGGCTTCCGCGTGGCTTTGCCGCCTGCAGCCTGTCCGCCACTCCAAAAGAAAAGACTTCCCTTGGCCTGCTTCCTCCAGGTTCCAGCCACTGGCGCAGGGGAATGCTGGCCAGCTGGTCAGGAAGAACACAGCCAAGGCCAGGGACTCCAGGCTCCTGCCGAGTCCCACCTTCCCCTGGGGCAGGGCACTGGGGAAGGTGGGACTCGGCAGGAACCTAGAGTCTGTGACAGGGTAACAGGGTGGCCCACTTGGCTCACAGGTGCCCTGCCCTCTTCCTCCAGGCCAGGGTGAGCCACTGGCAGATGACACCTCCCGCCTGTGGTGTGGGACAGCCCTTGGAAAGAAAGTGGCTCCTTAGTCTCCAGTTCAGGGACCAGGGAAAGGCACAGCACAGGAGGCAGCCTGCCAGCCTGCCGTCCCAGTCACCGCAGATGGCCACCTGTGCCACCTGGACATAGTGGGCTGGGGGTGCCCTGAGGACAGACAGGACACCCAAATAAATCTGAATTTCAAACAAATGAGGAGTGATGCTTGAATCGGTGCATTTTCATCATGGGTGTCACTTTTGGCAGACTTGTATGTGCACGTGGCAGACTAATCAGCCCTCCCTCCAGCTTTCCACGTGGCTTGAGGGGTTCAGTGTGAACACTTGGGTCCTGCTCACTCCTAGTGGCAGCACGCAACAGGACGCCTCGTGTGCCTCGGCTGCTCACGCCACACACGCTTGCTGTGAGCCTACATCACACGAGGCCCTAGGGGGCAGCGGGGCTGAGACAGGAACACATCGGGGCTGCCTGTGTCTGGGCTGAGGTGACATGCTGCCCACATCTAGCAGCTCACACGTCTCCCGTGGGCCTGTGGGCCACAGAGAAAGCGTGATGGGGCCTCTGCACCTGGGGGCTCCATAGAGTTCAGGTTTCTTGGTGTTTGTGGGTTTGGGGGCCGCTGCTTTCCCCATGGCTCTGGGCCCCTTCATAGCCAGCAAGGGGGACAGAGCCTTCGCATGTGGCCGTAGTGGCACCTCTGGCTCTCGGCAGTCCATCTTGTCCACTTCCAGAGTGGAGTCCCAAACAAGCCAGAACAGTCCCCTGTCCTGAGGTCACTGAGCCCTACCCCACCCTGTGCTGTGGGATCTGACGTGACCCTGGTCCCAGGATGGGGCTGCCCAAGGGTGAGGGTCTCTCCGCCTGCCCGGAAAATGCAGGGCCTAGTCCCTCTGTGCCCAGCCCCTCCCCAGCCAGGGCCAGCCAGCGTGAGGGGGCTTCTGAGTCTGGGGAGCAGAGGCCAGGAGACACAGGTGGCGACAGCCACGGTCCCCTTGGCTATTCACATTTCAGACTTTCTCATGGTTGTTATGGTCCAGATCTGAAATGCCCCAGAGTTCCCTTGTGTGGAAGAGTGATCACGGGAGCTGGGCTCACCGGCGCATCCACCTGTGAGGAGGTGGGCCTGCTTGGATGGGCGTCCCTTGGGGTGTGACCTGGAAGGGTGTGTGCTCGCCCCTGCCCCTCTCTTCTCTCCCTGCTTTCTGACCGCCCTGGGGCAAGCAGCTGCCCCACCCATGTGGCTCCTGCGGAGGCGGACATCATTTGGTCTCTCCTGCTCCTCCCATCCCCTCAGTGGCACTACAACTCATCAGGTCACATGGCTGAGAATGTGGACCCCAAGGTGCTCATGTCTCCCTATGTCTCTGTCCAGGGGCCACCCACTGGTGTCCTCAGAGTAAGGCCTGCAGGTGTGTGTGTGTAGGGGGACAGCCCAGGAGGGACAGCTCCCCCACAGCCCAGGGAATGGAATAATCAGCACTCCTACTGCAAGCTGGACTCCAGGCCAAGTGCTGGCCCGGGTCCTGCCCGGGCGTCTCTGCAAGAAACAGAAAAGGTCATGGCTATTATTAGGACACATGCAAATAGTCACGATGTCTAACACATTAGCATTAGTAGGTGACTCCCACCGTCCTCCTCGGCATTATCCCGGGACATCTCACCTCCTGGCAAATTGCTGGGGTCCTGTCTGCGTCCCTGTGCCACTGGCAGGTAGAGGCTGGGCTCTGTCTGCGGGCCGAATACAGTCTTTGAGGACAGGTGGCTTCCGAGTCACAGCCCAAACTTGACCCCTGAATGCAGCCTGTCAGGTTGGAGGACACAGTATGGCTGCCATTCCAGCAAAGCCAAGTGTAGCTGCCTTAAGCACTTTCCCATTACGGGAACACAAAGCCCGACACCCATGACTTTAAGGAGAGACTTCCGGGGTCCCGGCCCCTTCACCACTGACCAGGTCCAAGGCAGGAAACAACAGTGGAGGGGCCAGGCCTCCGGCGGGTCAGCTGCCTGCCCCATGGGGCCAGGAACACACCCTGCCAGGCCACACCCAGTGACCACCTCCCGCCGGATGAGGTGTCCACGGAATAGCTCAGCGTCCCCAGGATCCTGCCACCTCTGCACACAGGAGACTTGGGGAACATTAGATTTAAACCAAAAGAGAAGTCTGTTATCCACGTTTGGCACAAACCCCTGTGAACTAACCACATTGCGTTCCTGTCTCTCTGGCCAGCTCCCTGAGCGCCTGTGTGCAGCCGATGGGCCGGGAACTGGGAAGATCTTTAGCCAGAATGGGCCACCGCTGGCCGGTGCAAGCCTTGCTAATATAGTAAAGCCAGGCCTGAGGTCGCCCTGTGTGTGTGTCCTCCTGTGGCATTTGGTGACAGGTTCACAGGCTGTGCCACGGAGGATGACCAGTCACGCCAGCCTGGCCGAGTTGGGCCCACTTCTCCCTGTGAGGTGCTGCCGTCAGCAGGGCCAGGGGTCTGGGAGGCAGATGTGGCACCTGCTGTCCTAGACCTAGCCGAATAGGAAGGGGATGGCTGGGGACACTGCTTTTACCCTCCTTTGTCCTTTCCACAGCCAGCCTTGCTGACCTCAGTGACCCTGGGACCCCCAACAACTGAAGCAGCTGTCCCCCACAGACCAGATCCCAGCCCCACCCCACTCCCTACATGCCTGTGTCCCTTGCAGCTCTGAGCCCCCATAACAGAGGGCCCGTGTCTGTCCCCAGCTCCACTCTCCCGCAGGGAGGGTCTAGTCTCATCATAAGCTGGTCTCCTCTGCCTGCCCTGCCATCTTCTCACCTCTGGGGCAGCCCGGCCCGGGTACCTTAGCATCTCGGTACAGTCCTGTCTCAAAATAAAAAAGATTAATTATTAAGTATAATTAATTATTAAGTATAATTATTTTTAAAATTATATATACTTATATTATCTGTACATTTTATACTTTATTTATATATAATTTTTATTATTTTATGCTCCATGAATCGTCGTGTAATGTATCTATTTAATAACTATATAAAATTTCATTTATAAATAATATAAATGCATGTCCTTTATATGAGTCTGCCTAAACAGCTGAACACATGTGTTTTCGGGCTTAGGCTTTTTCTGTTGCCATAAAAGACTTTGATCAGAATATGAGGTGAATATGTATTATTTTTTTAAGTATCACAATGAGGGATGTTACCATGAGTCCCTCAAAGCCCCGCCCCCAGCTCGTCTCTTGTCACTGTCTCAAGCAGCTCTGGTGTCCTATTGCCTGAGTGTCTCTGGATCCTGAGTTGATTAAACACATTTATGGCCTTTCCGAGCACAATGGTCCCTCCTCATCTCCTGGGACCTCCAGATCTGTGACTTCCAGCTGTTCCCCAGGGTCACATGACTACAAAAGGTGGACCCCGGGACAGATATAGAACTCGGAGGCCGCCACTCCACGGACCCATGCAGGCCTGAGGAGCCTGGGAGCAATACTGAGCCCCAAGATCTGCCCTGCTGTGTCAAGGACCAAATTTCCAGTACACAGACTTCGGGGACAGGCCGCGATGTACACGTGTGTCTCCAGGGTATACGCCTCCGGCCCTCCAGTCTGCGTCCTGGGAGGTATTTTATTGTTAGAAGCTGGGGGCCGTGTGGCTGGGGGCTCTGCACTGGTGTCAAATGCTACCAGAGGTTGCAGTGATGGGGCCACAGCCCAGGCGCAGAAGATGGGGTGCAGGGGTGCTGGAGCCTCAGCCTTGGCTCCTGCCCCAGCTCAGGGCCAGAATGGTTCCAGAATGTCACTTAGGAGAGACCCTGTGCCTGGGGTTGGAGGGGCAGCGTGGCCCTGAGATCCTGGCAGAAAGCCAGGGAACTCCGAGCCAGAAGCCTCTGTCACAGACCTAGGGGACAGCAGGAAGGGATCTGCAGCCAGGCGTCACTCCCTCCCTCAGGCTCCAGGTGTCAGAGACATTTCTTGAGTGCAGGGTGGCCACAGCGGCCCCTCCCCCAGCACCCAGGCGCCCCGGTCCCCTCCTCCAGCCTTGCTCCCTCTCCCCGCCTCTCCCCTTCTCACTCTGTCCTGGGCACCTCTTTACCCACCTCCTGCGAGCCCAGCAACCACCTCTCCCTGGGATCCTAGTGAAAATCTGTTCCCCCGCCCCCACGGAGTCCTTCACATCCCAAAGCTCTGTCTAGGGACCGACACGGGGTCCCCAGAGACTCCTGGGGCAGCTCCCTCCTGTCCTGGCACCCTCTGCCCCTCAGTCCCTCCACTCCGGTGCCCTCTGGCCCCCACCACCCCCACGGTCCCCTGCTTACCTAGGTCTCGGGGCTGACACCAGAGGCACCAGAGGCCCAGCGTGGCCACTGCCTTCCCTTCTGGCACCTTGAGTAGGCCACCTGGCCAGAGAGGTTGCCACAGCTCCTGCCCTTGCTCACCCTGCCCGCAACCCACGGTACCCGAACCCATGCTGCCCACGTCTGTACTCAGGCCCTGTCCCCAAGGCTGGCGGAGGCAGGACATCCTGGGTGTGTCTCCAGCCCGGGAGCCGTTTGCTGAGTGAATGACTGAGCATTAGCACATGGCCACCCCACCCCCACCCCGCCACCCTTGGCTGTGGGCCGGCCTCAGCGGCTTCCGATGGACGTGAGTAGACCGCTCCTGGGAAATGGCTTTTTCCTGACAGATTTCCGACGGTGCGTGTCCCCGAGACAAAGTCCCAACGTGGACGCGCAGTTCCTTCCCACTGGGAGACCTGAGTGGCAGACATCCCGACCACGGGAGCTGCGGACGTATATCCTCGTCTCACCACAGACCTCAGGGCAGGAAGGACCCAGCTCTTCCCGCTGGGTTTGCCATGCCTCTGAGCAAGAGCCCAGAATTGGACTCCACCCACCCTGCGTTGCTCCCTCTGTCCCTTGGCTTCCCTGCCCTCTCCTCTTGTGGGGAGGGCAGAGCTCTCGGGGCCACAGCTCCAAGGGACCTGCTCCCGGAACCCTGGCCACCCCGGGCACCATCTGCCAGGCCAGGTGGGACTCAGCACTGGGACAAGCTGCCCCACTGACTCTCTGGCTGGACTCAGCAAAGGCCTGGGCTGCAGGGCAGGGGTGGCATCAGGGGACCCGGAGCGGGGACACACAGGGGTGACAAAGCAGGGGTAGGGCCTGGCTGTCCTGGGGTGGCTTCCAGCACCCTGCTTAGTGCCCAGGCCCCATGCTGGTGGCCACGAAACCTGCGTTCCCAGCCACTCCAAGTAGGACCTCGCCCTGGAGCCTCCCCAGTGACGCCGCAAATGGGAGCACCTGGTGTCCCACAGGGAGGACGGTGGGAGGACGGAGCCGATGGGGCCCCCCTGTGTCTCCCATGTGTCCCCGGGGCATCTGGGGAGGGGTAACATTACCACCTCCCAGCCAGCACCTGGGGTGCGGCCCACCCCGCCCCACCCTGTCTTATACCCACTCTCCTGCCTGTCACCCACCCCACGCCCCTCCATCTATCTGCCTATCCATCCACCTGCTGTGTGTCCCTGTGCCCAGCCTGTAGCCCTGTGGTGTGCGGCCTGAGACAAATCCCTTCTCCCCAGGCCCCTGGCCTCTCCTCCCTGAGGCAGGTGACCCAGTGCCAGCTCCTAAGCTCATGTGGTATGAGATGAAGGCCCCGAGCCCAGCTCTCAGCAGAGCCGGTGGGCAGGAAAGGGCCCCACCTGGGCTGGCTGCCGTCACCCATACTGAGATGCCACTCAAGGCCAGCCAGGGCTCTGGGAACACCCCTCTTGGAGTCAAGTCTCAGTCCTGCCTGATGTTCCCCCCGGATGGCAAAGCTGGGGAGACTGCCCTTCCTCCTCTCTCCCTCCTGTGCCCTCTGTACCCCCAGGAGCTGGGACAACATGGCCACAGCCTTATATCTCTGCCACCTCTGGGCAGCTAGCCCCTGACTCAGCACGCTTCAGGCTAGAGAGGGCAGAACCTGGCACCCAACTGTGGGGCCTTGCCTGCCCTACCCTCCCAGCATTCCACCCTCTAGGGGAAGGCTGCACTCCTACCTAGACACAGGTGCCCTATCCAACATGCCCAGCAGGGAAGCTGCACAACCCTGCTCACACATGCCAACGGGAAGGCCACCATCTCGTCAGGATAGTGGCATCTTTCTTAGCCCTGTACATGATGTATCTGAGCAAACAATGGCATAAGCAGATTCCACCAAGTTCTGCTGGGGCCCCATGGGTCCCAGGGTTCAGGGCCTCCCTGGGGACAACCCCTGACTGATCCTGCCCTTCCTCCCTCTCAGCCCGTCCCAGCCACACACAGTACGAAGTCCAGGCCTTCTTGCCTCCAGGACCCTTGCACAGGCTGCTCTTTCCTCAGCTTCCCTGTGGCCAGCTTCTCACCTTCAGGTCTTAGATCAAACCTCCCAGACACAGGGCCTTAATGGAACTGTCTCTACTTGCGGCTGGCTGACCATGTACCCGGTAGACACAAATTGCCAGGCACAGGAGCAGTCTGTTGACACCCCGGCTTCCCATGGCCTGGTACTGTCCTGGCTCACATGGGCCCATGAAACCTTCAAGAGCTGCTCACCAGAGGGCCTGGCCTTCCCCATGCGCCAGGCTGGGAATGCGCAGAGGGCTTCTGGGTGGGGACAGGGGTCAGGGGGGTGCAGTCTGGTGGGGGGGGGGGGCGACTTGAACTCATGCAGCAAAGGAGGAGCCGGGGCCTCCAGAGAACCCTCCCTGTCGTCCTGCCAGGGGGCCGGGACTCTGCCGCAGGACCCAGTGAGGTCGAGCAAGACAGCACCGGTGGGAGAAAGGCACAGGACAGACCAGACAACAAGGGGTAGAGCCGGGCGTGGAGGTGTGGATCTGAAATCCCAGCACTCTGGGAGGGGAGACTGAGGCAGGAGAAGCTCAGGTTCCAGCCCAGCGTGGGCAGCATAACAAACAAACCAGAGTGGACGTGTCTGGGGATGCAGCTCAGCATGAAGGCCCTGGTGTCAGATCTCCGATAGCACACACACACACACACACACACACACACACACAGACCAAGGGGCCAGATGTGCCTGTGCCATCCCGCACAGTTGCAGGAGGCCCAGCCCTGAGCTCTCCCAAGGGCGCTGAGAGCGCACAGTCCTCTCCACCAGGGGGCGCAGGCGGGTCCTCTGCGCACCTGGACATCGCAGCAGGCCGTGGAGCGGCCCTGCTCATCCAGACACCTGGACAAATGGGGACACTTTCTTTAAAAATAAAACAACAATGACAAAACCCACTGCGGATTCCATGATTCCAGCCCTAGGCAACCTGTTGCATGCTCTTTATTTTTATTATTTTTTCTTTTTTTGAGACAAGGTCGCGCTCTGTAGCCCGGGCTGGTCCCCAACTCACTACATAGCCCAGGCTGGCCTTGGACTCACGGCAATCCTCCTGCCTCAGCCTCCCTAGTGCTGGGATTACAGGAGGGTGGCACCACGCCTACTTTATGTGGTGCTGGGGAATCAAACTCAGGGCCATGCTCTAGCAAGGCAAGCACTTTAGCTGCCGTGCCAGGTGTTGTGTGCTCTGTAAATCACACGCCTTGCTGGGATCTGATGGGCCGAGTCCCCTGACCGCCCCCACCTGCCCTCAGGCTTGGAGCTAAGACTGCATGACGGACGGCCACCCGCCCCCCGCGGGGGCTGCGTGGAAGGAGACAAGAACAAAAGGAAGGACCCGAGCTGTCTCCCCCCGTCAGGTGGGCAGGTGGGCCTTCAGCTGTCCCTCCAGAATGAGAAGGACCCCGGCTGTATCGAAGACGAGGTGGGCTGAGCCTGATGGCGCAAGCCTGTCACCTCAGCGCCCTGGGAGGCTGAGGCAGGAGCCGGGCAACTCAGAAATGTAGCGAGACCCTGTCGCAAAATCAGAAATAAAACTCTCTGGCCACCAAGACCAACATTGTTGCTTCTTCACTTCTCAGGCTCTGACCGCCGGGTCTTTAGGTTGGCTGGTGCCAGGGCTGGCGCACAGGTCTCATGCTTGGCCTCGCGAGTCACCTGACACTTCTTCAGGCTGCTGTCTGCGTCCTCCTTCCATCCCCTCTCCCCACACGAGCACAGGCTCAGGTGTGTCTTGTGGGAAGGCCCAGGGTACAAGTCCTGTACAGCGTGAGCACTGTGTCACATGCCTCATTCTGTCCCTACCACAGCAAGGCATGAGCATCCGTCCATGGCTGGGGTCTGCATCCAGCGTCCCCACAAGGCTCCGCCCACTGTCCTGTGACAACACCGTGGTGGACACCCTGGCACCTGTCCCTGGTGGTGGGTCACTCAGGCCATGCCGTGAGGGCCGTACGGCCCATGACCGCTCATTCTGGTCAACCCCAGCCCTAACTGTGTGGGCGGGGGCAGGATTTAATAACTGCAAGCATCCTACAATGCGTGTGCCATGGGCCATCGCCGCGACACACACGTGCGGGAATGGTCCCTTGTATGGCTTGTGAAAAACAGGGCTGGGCTTTCTGCAGACGCCCTGGCACGGGAGGTGGAGCTGCTGTCCAGGAGCAAATGGCCAGGAATTTCGGGTCCTGCTGTGGCCTCAGAGGCAGCTTCATCTGGGGGCTAACCTTGGCACTGGTGACCCACTGAGGCAGGGGCAGGAGGAGCCGTGGTCGTGTCTGGGCCAGGTCTCAGGGTCCCAACTGTAGGCCAAAGGGAGACTGGGATAATTAACTGATGGGTAGATGAGAGAGGACAGACAAACAGACAGGTGGCTAGATTAGATGACAGTTAATGGCCCTGATGGGAGCACCTCAGAAGGCTGGCTCCACACCCACGTGTGCACGCGGGGGCCTCGGGCTGTACGGGGGCTCCAGCCACGTTACCTTGGGTCAGTGCCAGGATCACTGGCCTGGCCTGGCCCGGACCCTCCCGATGGGGCCTGAGGGAGTCACTCAGGACCCCTCAACTTTTCACCTTCTCCCAGAGAACCCTTCCTGGGATGTTTCCCCTGGAAAATGAGGTCTGAGAGACGAGACAGCCTTGAGGCACCTGGCCCTGCCCAGTACCCCCTGATTTCACAGACTTGAAAATGGGAATTCAGAGAGGTGACACTGGTCACCAAAGGTCACCAGAGCCACAGTGTCAGCCTGCCAGATACGGGTCTGCTAAGGCAGCGCTGTGGCAGAGGAGGACTGGTTGTGGTGTTTCTCCACGACTTCCTGTGTGTGACATAACCAGCCCCCAAGGTCGAAGGGAAGGTTCTCCGTGGCCTTGGGAGCCCCCATCAGGGCAGCCCTGTGAGGACCTCAGGCAGTTGCTGGGGCAGTGTGGGCCACCTCCCCACCCCCAGCCTTGACTCCTGCACCCCCAAACCCAGAATCTGGACTCTGTTCCAGCCGGCTTCCTGGCCAAGTTCACCGTGACATTACGAGACAAATGCTCAGACCGCTTACTCCACCGGCTGCTCCGCGGGGTTTACCACTCCCTGGAGCCACTCAGCTGAGGCTGCCTAGAAGGCCAGAAAGGAACGTTCAGGGATGACACTCTGAAAGGGGCACGCTCTTCCTGCCCCAGGAAGGGGGTGGGGAGGGCGCCACGGGAGGGCCAGGACCACAGTCCCTGCCCTGCAGTGCTGGGTGCCAGGACACCCTCGGAGCCGGGCCACTCAGTGGGCATCAGGTGCCCGGGTACTTGCAGCATGGTTTTAATTGCAGCTAAAGTTATTGAGGTAGAGCTGGGCCTGCCGGGAAACAGGTGACAAAGTCAGAGATGTTCTATTGGAGGACCATGGTGGCGGCCCAGTGACAGGCTGCGCTGGTCCAGAGGTGGCACCCAGCCCACGGGCAGGCTAGGGTGTAGGGACCGCGCCAGGCAGCAGCCATCCTGGGCCCCAGCCTGGAGTCCTGATCCAGTAGCAGAGATTCATTGCTGTGGCTCCACTGGGGCTCCAAGACATGGCGGTAGTCTGAGGCTCTGCCCCCAGGGGTGGGAGTCAGGGCCTTGACCTTCCAGACAGCGACCCGGGGACATGTGGGTGCTCGAGGGATCAGAAGGAGGAGCCAGAGGTGACGGCAGGAGGGGACACCTCTGCTTCTGGGCTGCCAAGAGAAGGGCTGGGCACTCATGGTGTTGTCCCCGTGGCCCAGCCACCCTCTGGAGAGTGGGCACCTCCAGCCACGGTGCTCCCTCCCTCCCGGGTCTGTGCCTCCCCAGGCCAGGGCCGAGCCCCCAGAGCACGACTGCGGCAGGTGGCCTCCTGGTACCACTAGGACTGTGCAGGCTGTGGAGGTCTAGGGGCAGAGACTCCAGAGGAGACTGCAGTGTCCTGGGGCAGCCGTGACACCTGGCTCTGGAGAGGGGCCAGGCAGGCCACAGGCAGGGAAGGGGCCCCGCCCACAACAGTAGGGCTGCGTCCAGGCACTGGGGCTCCATGGCGTCAGACTGCGCAAGAGAGTCACCCTGTAACAGCCCAGCAGACACCCATCTACCTCCATCCACAGCCTCCTGGAGGCTGCCCTTCCCCTCTTGCCCCTCCCTCCCTCCGGCCATCTCACAGGCCTTGGGGGCACCACTTCAGGGACCCTAAGCAGCACTCAAATGTCCACTACTTGCCAACCTGATCTAAATCCCTGGGGGAGGAGGGCGTCACTTTGTCTCACTCTGTGCCGCTTGGGCTGCTCCTCTGTCCCCTCTGTGGGAGAACACAGACTACTTGAAGTTTGCGTTTAACCCTTTGTATCTTGCGAAACGGCAAGTCCAGCTCCACAACACAGCTTCCTCTCTGTGTTCTGCCTTCGCCCAGCCGCCCCGTGCTGCCTTCCATCTCAGGGGATCTCCGCATGGCCCTGTCCCTCAGGAAAGTGGACCTGAAGCTCACACTTGGCTGGGTCACGCCACACAGCCAGGGGTCCTTCAGGCTCCCTCCTGCTGCCCCTGTGCCAGGACTTCCTTCCTCTTAATGGCTGACTAATACTCCATTGTGTGAGCTGACCACTGATTTATATGCTTGTCTGTTGAAGGGACACCAGGCTCCTGTCCACCTTCGGACGTTTGTAAGTTATGCCGTGAGTCCAGCTTGTGTGCCAGGTTCTTCGTGGGTTCCTCTGGCTCTTCCTTTGCTGCCTGTCGTTGGTGTCGAGTCAGGACGTCATGGCCAGGCTGACCGTGGGAAGCTTTTCCTCTATGTTTATTCTGCAAGGTTTAATTTCCACTTTGACCCTGGGCTCTGGTGTCCCCGGTCCACGCTGGTGTGAGGTTGGGACACCGGGGACACCCACTCGGGGATGGGGATACCCTCCTCACACACTGCAGCCGCCTCCTCTCCCATTCCCCCCCCCCCCCGGGTTCCTGCGCCCTCACCAACCGACGCCCCTTGGCCGTGAGCACGAGGGTTTATGTCTGGGTGTCCGGTTCTGTGCTGCTGGTCTGTTCGTCTGTCTTTACGTCAGCACCTCAGTGTTTTAATTACAGTCATAAATTCCAAAATCAGGATGTGAGGCTTCCAGCTTCCTAGCTGGTGTTTCTGGATTTTATATTTGTCCCATTTTGTAGAGGAGACAATGGAGGCTGCTTTCCTGCGCCCTGGCCACCTCCCCGTCCCCCACCCCCCGTCCCCCCCTCACCCCGCTGCCCGGCCCTGCTGCGGCCAGCAGGGACATGGCCCACGGTTCTGCACATCCAGAACACAGGTTCTCTCCACTGTCCCCGCCATGAAGAAGAAGCCAAGGACCTTGGTGCCCCCCCACTCGGCCCTACTCCTGGCTTTGGGCTCTGTGTCGTGGGGTCAGGGCCTGGCCAGGAGGGGTTCCTTGTCACCGAGGGTCCCCTCACTGCAAAGCCTGAGGACAGGGTGGTGTGTGGGTCCTCTGATCTCCCAACCCTGGGGAAGTCCACTTCCAGTCTGTCCTCCAGTCCCCTAGGTAAAGGTGACTTCATCTGCCTCCTGTGCTTGTGCAAGGGGCCCTGTGTCCCCAAGAGAATGCCTAGCAGCTGGCCAGGCCCCCTTATCCTCCTCCTTCTCCTCCTCCCTTCCTCTCCAGGCAGCACGGGGGATACCCAAGGGGCCTTTGGGGTCTTGGTGACCATACCTCAGAAGCAGCACCTGCGGTCTGCCCTGGTCAGTGCGGTACCTGTGTTCACCAGCAGCCACCTGAAGTGACATTAAGATTAAGTAAATTTAGACACAGCTGCTCTGACCTGTGAGCAGAATCTGGGTGCCAGGATGCGGGGGGCTCCCAACGTGGGTGCTGAGTCTGCACCGTCACCATAAGGGCCTGGCCACCACGTGGGCATGCAGACGGCCTGACACTCCCCTGCTATGGTTTGGATCTTCTGTCCAAAGCTTCATGTACTTGGATGTTACAGATTATTATCTGGATCTGTGTGCTGTGACGAGATGGGGGCTGGTCTGGAGGTGGGGACCGTGGGCATGTGGTGGGTTATAGCATGTCGTGGGGGACAGGCATGGGGCAGATCGTAGGCAGCAGGCGTGTGATGGGTGAGGACATGTCGTAGAGTACAGTTGTACGTTACTCTGCTTGTGACCCGGAAGGGGAGGAACACTGAGGCTGGACCAGGAAGTGGCCGATCGCTGGGACACGACCTGGAAGGGTGCAGGCCGGCCCCTCTTCCTGTTGACTTGGCTTCCTGTTGCTGTCCTGGGAGAAGCGTTGCTCCAGCTATGAGGCCTCTGCCGTGAGCTTCCTCGGTTGCTGGCTGCCTACCAATGGACTGTGTGACCTTCTGAAACCGTGAGCTGAAGTAAATCTTTTCCTCCCCTAAATCTGAATGTCGGATTGAATCACAACAAAGAAAAAGTAGCTAAGACAGCCCCCCGCTGGCGAGGAAGGAGCCAAGCCCCCAGAGGCCCCTCCTTGCTCCAGTGGGACAGCCGTGTCTGCGAGATCTGCACTTGCACTGGAAGAAACTGGAAATGTGACCTATGCTCAGTAGGGGTGTGGTTCCAGAGCCATGCACCTCTGTCCCAGGTTTCCGTCCCCCGGGGGCATTAGGGTGGGAGCCACAGAGGCTCTGGGGCTGGGTGGATGGTGGCTCTGGTCTCAGTGTCTGATACTGTAGGCACCGAGCAGGCCTGTGGGTGGTGCTTTCCTGATCACAATGGCCTGTAGGATGCATGAGGCAGCTGACACCCAGAGGCCCCGTGGTCTCCTCAGGACCCAGCACCCGAGGGGTAGGTAGGGAATCACACAGGGGCAGCCTGGGCGCCAGCCCTGAGGGGGCAGAGCTGCAGATTGGACAAGTGTGGTGGCCAAGGAGGTGGTGAGGGAACGGGGCAGAGTAAGGTCACAGATGGTGAGGTGGCCCTGACCTGGCCGAGGAGGCCCAGCCTGGGGCACCGCGGGGTGCACATCTGCCCAGGACCCTGGGATCTGCTTCGGTTCATCTATCCTGCTCAGGCCACACAGCTGTCCTGCCCACGGCAGCTGTCCCTTTCAGACTTTTCCTCCGCCTTCCTGCTACACCATAGGCAGCTGGAAGAGCTGTAGACCCCCAGGGACCTGGCAGCTGGGGCTGGAAGGGGCGGCCGGCCAGGCCTGGACCCCACTGCACCCAAGAGCCCAGTCGCTGGCTCCCCATGGCCCAAAGGGAACCTGGGAAATATGGCCTGGCTGGTGGAAGCTGCAGTTGGCCAGCCACGCTGCGAGGGCCCTGCTTGGCCCCTGTGAGGACAGCTCTGCTGCTGCTTCCTGCTTGCTCTCTTTCTCTTGTGGTAGTAAGAATGGCGTCTTCACATTGAGGTACGTCCCCAGCCCATTTTTATGTTTGATTTTGAGACAGGGTCTCCAGGATCCCAGACATGGAAGCTGCTGTGGGCCTGGGACCACCACTGAGGAGGTTCCGGGCCACCCACGAACATAGGCCTCTAGGACGCAGGCCTTGCAAGCAGAGGACAGCGGTCAAGGCAAACTGGGGTGGGGGTAGGTCCGCCTTCATCGTGTCCATTTTACCCCGGAGATTCAGAGTCCAGCTCTCCAGCTGCCCAGCCCCCTCTGTGGTTGCAGACACGGCCTGACGCCCACGGACCCGCAGGGGCTTGCCTGCTCATCCCGGAAGCTCCCACCTCACCCCTCGGTTGTCCCCGCCGTGCTCACTTGCTTCACTTCGTCCAGGATGCTGGCCGATCCTGCTGCATCTGGATTGGGTCTGGCCCGTGGTTGTGCATTCTCCAGGGCCCCTGCTCCTGTCCCCACAGCTCCCGGACAGAGCTCCAAGGCTGCTGTGGGCAGAGCAGGACTCAGGCCCGGCCTGGGGGACACCCTCAGGAGAAACAGCGCTTTTACCTTTCTGCCAACGATTCTATGGGCAACATTTGTTTTCTATTTTCTTTATTTTTTTTCCCCTGCCTTAAATCACTTTTATAAACTCCTCAAAAGCTTGAGCGTATTCAGTGACAATTAGTTTACGGCATTTCTGAAGTGGATTTAGATTCAAGTGATACAATTACAAGCCAAAATTGTAACCATCACGGAAAATCCTGGCTCGTGCTTGGCGTTCAGGAACCGCAAGTGGAAGAGGCCGGGCGGGTGCCAGTCGGAGGAGGAAGTGGCAAACATTAAGGCCTTTCGTCCTCCTGGCGGCCCACAGCCTCCCTGGTTCCGGGATGTGGCCACGCCTAACAGACTGGAGGGACCCAGGGCCACAGGCGGCTTAAATGCTCTGGTCCCCACTGTGTCTCTTCTACCCAGACGCCAGCAGCCGGGTGCTTGGGATGCCAGGATGCCTATTGCATGTCGGGTCCCTTTTTTTTCCCCCACTATTTTTATTAATATACATATGTAATACGTAGCATTTACAATGAATTTGGGTGTTTCGTACACCTATGTATCATGCCCAGTTCACAATTTTCTACCCTCCCACCCCCTCTCTATCCCTTCCCCCGACTCCGGCTATCACTTTATACGGTTCCAAAGAAGCTGAGGTGGAGTGGTGACTTAAGTGAAATGACTTAGGTGCGGAAGATTAATATGTTAAACACTGTATGGCTTCTCGGGTCCCGTGTTTAATGGAGATTTTCCTGAGCTGCTTCCGGCCAGCAGCTGGAGCCTTCTGAATAGGCCGTGCTGGATTCTGGAACAATCGCCCCACAAGGGCAGCCCCAGAGGCGGGGCTGACTCTGAACCCCAGCAGGAAGTGTATCCTGAGGGCAGCTCGCCTTTCTCCACACAGGGTGGGCCCAGCGACACCCCAGGTCCCATCCTGGCCGAAGGAGTGGCGCTTAAGTGAGCGTCTAGTTTACCCAGGATGCAGCTGAGACCTGGAAGGCAGGATCACGCCCCTGCCCAGCCCACTTCAGGGGTGATGGCATCTCTGAGGCAGGGGAGCCGCGGTGTGGTATAGAGCAGGGTGTGGTGACACAGGCCTGTCATCCCAGCACTCTGGGAGGCTGAGGCAGGAGGATTCAAAGTTCAAGCCCAGTTTGGGCAACTTCATGACTTAGTGAGGTCCTGTCCCAAAATCAAAAATTAAGAATGAGCTGGGGTTGTAGCATTCCTAGCACCACAGTAAAATAAGATAAAATTAAAAAGTAAGAAATTAAAAAGCGTGTGTCACAGGAGAAGGCTGACTGGGCAGGTAGGGACAGTCTCTCTGATGGGGAGGTGGGCTATGGAGCTGAGGCCAAGGGACAAGAAGGAGCCAGCTGTGCAGTGAGCAGGATGGTCATTCTGGGGACAAGGACTGGCACTTGCAAAGGCCCTGGGCTTCTGAGCAGAGGGCCCAGAGGGGTCCCTCAGTGCCCTGCCCTTCCCCGGCTCTTCCTGTGGCTGGCCCCTTGTCCCAACCCCATGGAGGATGTCTTCCATCCTCTGTTCGGGCTTCCCCTGCTGTTACTGGGAGAGCCCACCCTGCACCCTCAGCCTCGGATGGCGGGGGAAGCAGGAGGACCAGCTTGCAGCCCAGGATGGGGACCCCAGGGCAACAGGCCCCTGCTGGAACCACCTGAGGACTGCCCACAGGGCCGCTCTGAGAGGTCAGAGCCGGAGGGCCTGCTTCACCCCGCTCAGGGAGGCCCCCGTCTCTCGGCCCTGTCAGGGCGCCTCCCCGACACCTGACCTGTGCCTCAGAGATGCGTGTGGCCAGGCCACTGCTCCTCGCCCCCTGCACACAGACTTGAGACAAGAAGCGGAACACGGTCACCCCTGCCAGACACGGCGTCCACTGCCTGTCTCTACTACAGGCAGACAGAGCTCACACGCACACGTCTGGACACACATCCGCACACACAGGCCACTGCAAGCAGGGAGGCGGACACGCACAGCAGGCGTCTCACAACCCACGGCGTGAACTGTGTTCTTAGTTACGGCTGAACTGTGCATGCCTGGCTCAGGCCACAGACGGACATGGGTTGGAGGCCCACGGCAGGCTCCTGCTCAGGAGCAGGTCTACGTCCCTGGAGAGCTTCTGACAACCCAGGAGAGGGAGGCCGTGGCCAGAACCCAGCGCCTTCCCACGTGGGAGAACCCAGGCTGCTGGCTTAGACCATGGCCCCCTTCCTCCTTTCTCTGTCCCCCGGGGTCACCTCCCAAAGGAGCAGCTGGACTTAAGTCCTGCACCAGGACACGTCCGGGGAGCCTGATGGGAAATAGCCCAGCTTGGGCTGCGGCACCCGCCCGTGCACCATCGCGACGCTGTGGTCTGTGCCCTGGAGTCCGCAGTCTGTGGGTACTTGCTCTAGCACAGGAGCTGGCGATGCTGCTTTGGTAAATGAAGTTTTATTGAAAGGCAGCCAGCGCCGTGCGCGTGTGGTCTACGGCTGTCTGGCAGGACCCCCTCAAGGTGGACGATCATGACAAAGCCGTGTGGCCCATGCAGCCTAAATATTTACCATCTGGTGGTGGCCGGCCGACTTTCCCAGTGCTGGTTTAACAGACGAGCCAGCTTCCTACTTAGCAGCATTTCATCTGGGCACTTCTGAACCCCCACGCAAGTTTCTGAGCCCCACGCTGCTGTGGGACCTGTGTCTTCGGTCCAAGCTCTTTTCATACAGCGAGACGCTGGGCTGTCACCAGCTTAGATCCACGCTGACATCAGCTTTTTTTTTTTTTTTGCATTCACACTTCAGAAGTGGCGATGAAACTTAAAGCCAGTTGTGTTTTTAAGGCTTCAGATTCCTGTGATTCTGGTTCTTCCCAGAAAAGATGCACCAGCTGACCCTTTTGAAGACCCTGCCTGACTCCTGGGGACCAAGCTGGGCACCCCGGGAGGCCTGCAGAGGCCCCTTGTCCCCTCCTCACGTGCCAGGTGCCTAGCCACCTATCCTCCAGCCTCCCTGTTCACACTTCTCTCGTCATCCCTGGGAGACCCCACGCTGCACCCTTAGCCACCTCTCCCTGAGGAGGGAGCAGCAGGGCCAGCTTGAGGCCCCAGGATAGTGAACCCAGGGCAACAGGGACCCTGCTGGAACCACCTGAGGACTGCCCCTGCTCACAGGACCACTCTGAGAAGTGGCCGCTACTTCCGTATTTGCGGAAGAGCTGTGTGAGGGTCCATGGGTGGCGTGGTTGGATGGTGGGGTGTAGGGCTCACAGCCTGGCTCACGCTAAGCAGAAAGGCCTCAGCCACTAGATCTTCACACTGTTACGTGGGGGCCGGCGCTCTGGCCTTTAAAATTTCCTTGATGGGCCCAGACTGCTCTGCTAGTAGAGTGTCCTCGTGGTCAATGAGCAGTGTGGGAAGAAGAGTCCCTTCCACCTGCTGACATGTACCCCATTCCCATGCTGGTGCTGTTCCCTCACAACCCCCCCCCCACCACCACATGGTCCCTGGGGATGACAAAGGGTCCCTCCCTCGGCTGTTTCCCCTGGGCCCATTCGAGGGTGTCTGAGGTCACAGAAAGAGATCACACCTCTGGCACATAGTAGGTACCTGGTGACCATTAGGGACTCCCTACCCCTGACACACTGTTCCAGGGGAGGGCTCTGGGGCAGTGGCTCTGAGCACTTCCTCAGGGCCAGGGGTGCTGCTCGTGAGCAAAGTCATGAGCTCCTGGGGGACACAGAGCCACTGCCTCAGACAGACACCTTGACCAAGAGAAACGAGAAAGCCCACGGAGTCACAGAGAGCTCCTCACCCTGTCCAGCAGCCCGAGTCGCACACAGAACGAAGCCAAGGCAGGTTGTGTGTTTCCTGGAGAGTGAGGAGCTTAAGAGTGGCCCTCCTTTCTGGAGGGCATTGTTTACCAAAGCGAAGCATGTCTGACATCTGGACCCGGACGTCTCGTTTCTAGGAATTATCTGAGGGAAGAATTGCACGCATGCAGTGTGCGGGCAGGAGGTGGGGTGCTGTGGCTGCAGGAAAGGGGCTCCTCGGTGGTGCCCAGGACCAGGGGTCCCTGGGGTGGCGCGCCCTGCCCGGGAGCCAGCCCCAACACCTCTCTTTCTGTTTATGTTTCCCTCCTCATCCTCCTCCTTTGGATGCAGGACAACCTGGAGATGCAGCTCCTGCAGGGAACTGTACCTGGAAGCCTTCTGAAGGGCACCTTGATTCAGGCACAGCAACGTGTGTCATTTGGGAGGACAGATCCTTTTACCCCTGCAGTCTATCCTTCAAACATTTGACTAATTTCAAACAAGTCAAGACTTGTTTTGGTCAGTTTCGTATGGGAGGACCCAGAGGGTCAGTATTCACTCTTCCCTTATCTTACAGCAGCAAATTTTAAAGGTTGTCCTTTAAAACTACATTTCCCAGCCTCCTTTGCAGCTAGGTATGATCATATGACTCAAGGTGGCAAATGAATTGAGTCATCGTGAAATTCTCTCTCAGTGGAGCAGGGGTGCAATGGTGGAGACAGGGCAGTCACATTGACACTATCAGGCAATGATAAAGGGAAGTTCAAGGACAGTGAAAAGATTCCAAATGGGACAGTCTTGTGTGGAATAAACACAACCCATCGTGACCCTGGGACTCCTCAACACTCGGGAAAGTAGCACCCAGTGTGCTTACTCCACATGTGATGGGATGGGGGCGGGGTTTCTGTCGGGAACACTCAAGTGCCATTTGGGCACAACACACTAGCAGGGAGGGGCTGGTGGCCAGCTGTCCAACACAGGCCTGTTTGGGGTTTTGCTGCACCCGCAAAATTTCACATTCCCAAGGTTTTTTCCAGCCAAGCTCAAGAATCTAGGCTCATAACCCAAGCACTCTGGGAGGCTGACGCAGGAGCTCAGCCTGGGCAATTTAGCAGCTTAGCAAGGCCTTGTCTTGAAACTAAAAGTAAGATGCGAGTAAGGCTCGGTGCAAAGGCCCTGGGCTCTGTCCTGGATGCCACACACGCACACAGCTTACTCCCTTCTGGTCTGGCAGAGAATGTTGCAGCTTCCCCGGGACCCATGGGCTGTTGGAGCACCTCCAGACTCTCTCTGTCCTCAGCTTGCTCCAGGCCCTGCCTGGAAAGTTCTGAAGTGACAGCCTGTCCCTCGTCTGTCCCAGAAGGAGGACCAACACCGGCACCTCATGTGGTCCTGTGCTCAGTGCACAGGAGAAAGAATTTACGGGCGAAGACGCTGCCTCTCGCTCGACTCTCATGCCTGTGGGTCCGGGCTCACCGCAGTCACAGCCAGCGAGCAGCTGGGGGGCTGGCCCCAGGGGGAGGCTGCTCCTGCCTCTCACGTGGGGACCCAGGAGTGCCTAGTACCCGTGGAGATGCCAGCAAGGTGGGGTGGTGCTTTGGACTGTGCAGGACTCAGATTCTAGCTCACATATACACGCAATGTGCCTGGCGTGGAGCCGGAGCTCCGTGGGCCAGCGGGGCTGTCAGAAATGCTGATCGTGTGTCCCCACGTTCTGTTTCCCCTAGAGGTGGCGGCGTGGGAGTCGGGGCCCCTCTGTGCTTTGCGTCCCACTTGGCGGAGCTGGCTCTGGATGGGAAGGGCTCACTGAGTCCTTGGCAGACTGTCTGCCACCACTATGCCAGCAGAATGAGCTGAGGACACTCTGAACAGCTGCCCCCACCCACCCTGGGGTCGCCAACCTCCTCTCCAGGGGCTTTTTCTCTGACACACTCAGGACATGCCATCCATGTGGCTACTCTTTGCTCCCTCCAGAACACCTTCAACTTCTTCCACTCTCATCCCCAGCTGAGCATTTATATAGCACCAAACATTTGCCTACTGTGGAGGATGTCTGGGAAGTCTGGGGCACCCTGTCCCTTTTCCTGTGCAAGGCAGAGAACTGGCAGTGGGGAGGAAGATGACCCAGCTCATGCCCGATGTGAGGGGCTCTTTCCGGCAGCGAGCTGGAGAACCATCTGCAGAGGTTGCCAGAACCTCCATAAATTAGTGGCCCCCTTTCAGAGACTGGAAGCCCTGTGCCTATTTTTAAAAGTTTACGACCCTGGCTTTGCGAGGAGACGAGCAAGGCCTTGCCTGGAGCTGCACAGAGCCAAGTGTTTCGAGTTTCCAGCGGCTCCTGAGCCAGCAAGCAGCCATTCATCACGATAAGGAGGCGGGGAGGGAAGGAGCCAGACTCTGCGGCCTCCGGCCTGGCAGGCTGCTCAAGTGGCAGGCACCGTGAGCCACAGCCATGACCCAAAAAGGGCGTAGCAGCCAGCAGAGCTCTTCCCAGGAACTGCCGGTGCTCCACTAGGGACAGCCTGGGTTCCCGAACCACGCAGCCCTCGGCCACCCTGCCAGGCAGGGCTTCCTTCCTGCCCACTGCGGGCCAACAGGCAGAGGCTGGGGGTCTTTGCCAGGTATCTGCTCCCTGTGGCTGGTGTGACATATTGCCACAAACAGGACAAAAACATCAGAGATTTACTCTGTCCCCATCCTGAAGGCTGTAAGTCTGAGCACGAGATGTTGGGAGGAACCAGGGTGGCGGTGCAGGTCTGTGCCACAGCCCCACAAAATGAACAATTTTAAAGTGATCACACAGTCTCTGTCCAGTAGCCCTTTGCCCTATCAGGGCATTTTATGAATATCTCTTTGGGTGTCTGGGGAGATGTGTTCTATCTAGCCCTGCAGACCCGCCTGCCCAGCCCCTGCTCACCAGCTCGCTGGGACCTGGCAGCAAGTGAGCCGTCAATCTGTCTGTCATCACCTATTTCTAGCATCCCTGAGAAGTTCTTGAGAACCAATTCCTATGAATATCACAATGGCTTTTTGTGCTTTTTTTTTTTTTTTTTGAGGAAGGGTCTCACTCTGTAATTCAGGCTGGATCAGAGCTCACTGTATAGCCCACACTGGCCTTGAACTCAGAGCAATCCTCCTGCCTCAGCTTCCTAAGTGCTAGGATACAGGTGTGTGCCATCACACCCAGCTTATGTGGTGCTGGGGAATCGAGTTTGGGTACTCAGCACTTGCCTAGCAAGTGCTGTAATGGCTGAGCTATTCCTCCAGCCCTCTTTGACACTTAGAAGACATTTGATACCTTGTGTCAGGTCACTTCTCCAAAAGCTAGCAATTTATAGTTCCAGCAGCAATATATGATCAGAGATTTTCCCCGAGTATCCCATATCAAATATTATAGCTTTGTGCATGCGTGCGTGTGTGCATATGTGTGTGCGTACGTGCGTGGTGTGCATGCTCATATATTTCTGCAAATTGAGCCCAGGGCTTCTGCACTGAGCTATATCTCTGGATTTTTAATTTTTATTATTTTTTTTTAATTTTGAGACAGTGACTCACTAAGTTGTTAAGTTGCTCAGGCTGGGCTCCACCAGTCAGTGGGTTGGGTCCCCTTGTCCTGCATGATCTCATCAAAGTTACACCTGCAGGGACCCCATCTCCAAATTACAGTGGCCTGCTAAGGTCAGGCTGAGTCCTGGGAAGGTCCTAATCTGGGGGATGCTGTCCAGTCCACTGCCCCACAGAGGGGAGGCACAGTGTGTGCATATAGGGGAAGAGGGTAGCCTGGGTGAGGCCATGTCTGGGCCCCACATGCACAGGCAGACATTATGCTTCTCAGAGGCTAAAGGTGACTGGGGACAGTTCCATGGTAATCCATGAGCAGACGTAATGGGAGTCCGCTGCCTGGACAAAGGCTCAGAAGAATTCTAGGAGGCTGAGGCAGGAGGATCACAGGTTCAGGCCCAGCCTGGCCTGGGCAGCTTAGTGACTTAGTGAGACCTGTCTCAAAATAAAGAAATAAAAACCTAGGGATGCAGGTCCACGTGAAGGCACTGGGTTCCATCCCCCCCCCCCCCCAGAAAGAAGATGGCACTGACTGTCCTCGGGCCGGCTGGACTTGGTCTCAAATCCCAAGGGACCTTTGCCCCAAGAAGCTCTCCAAAGAATGACACATGTGAGTACTGACCCCTGGTCACTGCACCGCGTGGGCTGGACACCTTGGAGAATGCCAGTGTGTGACTCTTCATCCTCAGGCGGCTGGTCCTCTGCCAGGGGGCACGTGCTCACCAGTGGTCACAGCGCCAGGTGAGAGGAGGATACTAGACCAGCATCGTGCCAGCCAAGTGAGTCAGAGCCCCTCATTTAAATGGGGAGCACGAGCTTACTGTGGCCGTGGCAGCTGACGAGGCTCGCAGAGGTGGGACTCTGGCAGGTGACGGAGGAAGGATGTTTTGTGTGGGAGGTAAGGCCCTCCGCCCACCCGGGAGAAAGCGAGGCCGTGACCACGAGGACACAGGAAGGTCCTTCCTGGTGTGTTTCTTCCTGCCCTTCTCTCTGTCCATTTCTACACAGGGATCTCTTTCTGTTGTTTTGTTTTGTGTTTTAGCTAATATGTAAAGTTTCTTAAAATATTTGCCAGTGTGTGCTGGCGTTGCACTCAGCTTTCTCTGAGCTGAAATCAGAGTGACCATCTTGAAGGTTCCAACCACGGGGGACCCACTCGGCAGGGCCCGGCTTGTCCCCGAGCCAACAATAAGGCTGGCCGGGTTCAGCGCGGGTTAGTAGGAAACTGCCCGAAGCGCTACAGTCTCCTCCCCTCATGGGGCAGCGAGAGGGTTCCAGGAATTATGTGTGGGGCCCTCTGGGATTAAGGGATCCTTAGGGGTTGGGGAGCCCCAGGGGCTCTGTTACTCTGCACCCAGCCCTCCCCGTCCCCAGGAAGAACAACAGTGCACAGCAAAGTAGGTAAGAAAATTCCTCTTGGAAGAGCTTCTCGTGCTGGGAAAACCCAAGAATTCTCCCCACGTGCCAGCCCCACGCCTGCTCAGGCTGTGCTTCCTGTGACCTTGGCCTTGTGGGTATGGGGCAGGGTGCATGGAGGTCTGTGAGGCCTGGGGACCTCATGAAGGTCAGGCTACACAAAGGAAGCACCGGGATGGGGAGGGATGGGACTCAGTGCCTCTGCCCTACATCGACCTCTGCTACTTCCAGGCCCCCAAGGTCACCCGCACCTTCTCCCTTCATATCGGGGAGAATGAGGCTCAGGAGAGGTCTAACTCGCTGCCCGTGGTCATGTGACCTCCCTCCAACCCCAAATCCCTGGGGGAGGACCTGTGACACATGCCTCATAGACAAGAAGTTGAGGAGGCAGCAGGTGGACAGGTTTGGCCGGCAGACCCGGTGACATTTGGAGTCATGAGCCAGAGACCAGCTCCAATGACAGGGGGAGAAGATTGACACTGGGACATCCGGCATGGAGTGGGAAGGCCAGGACAGAGTGTGGATGGGACAGGGCAGGAATGAGGATGGCCTCCCCTGGAAATACCCCACCTGCTCCCATCACCCCGATTCTTCCTTCCCTCTGATGCTACCTGAGTTCCCAGGGGACAGACACATATTAGAAGTGACCTGACGTGGTCAGACACCGTTGCTGGCTTCATTCCGTGGTAGTGGCCGCCTCTAAGGAAGGCGCAGGTGGGGCGTTCCCCACAGGAAGCATGCGTGTGGCACCCCATGGCTCTCCTCACACATGTGTGTGCCCTCATGTGTTTCCTGGCATCCATGCAGCCGCCTGAGGCCCACGCTCAAGTCACCTGCCTCCCACCTCCCTTGAGGTTCAGTCTGCAGAGGTCTAGACCCTGTGCAGCCCAGCAGAGGCTATGGGGCAAGCCTGTGTTCCTGGGTCACTCCACCACTGAGCCAAGTGACCCATGACCCAGCCAGCAATGACCTCTCTGTCCCTTCCTAGCCCTGTGACATATTGCTCATGCTCCTCCTACTGGGCCCCCTGCCCTGGAATCTGTGGGGCAGGGGCGGGGGTCACTGATACCCTCCGCCTTGTCCTTATCTGACCTCTGGTGACCTTCCTGGGCCTTCCCAGGCCATGACCCTGCCCTACCTGGCCCAAGGGGTAGGATCAAGAGGTTCATCCATCATCCCAGGAGCTGGCTTCTCTGTGTCCTCTCTCCCTCTAGGGAAGCCAGTGGGACAGAGGCAGGGGGCGGGGGAAGGGCTTCCCCACTACCCAGGATCATTCAGAACATGGCCCGGTCTTGGCACGCTTGGGGTTCAGTGGGCCTGTCATGAGGGACTACCCTTCTGGGCTTCAGAGAAGAGCCATGTGGCAGATAGCACACACCATGCCTGCTGGAGTACCCCACACTCACCCTGTGACAGCCTCCGCACTTGGAGCACCTGCAGATCTGGAGGAAGAGGGGTGCATGGTGTCCCCAAGGCCTCCACTCCCCTGGGAGCTCTCAAAGCCCTGAGTCCCCAGCGTAGGCTGCGCCCCGACTCTGACCCAGGGCCTTTGGCTGACTTTCCTTGTCCTGGGCTGTGAGGATGGGAGGACAGGTCTGGGAGTGAGGGAGATGGGACATGGCCTTTGGGGTCAGGCAGGCCTGGGTGTCCCCCAGCCCTGCTGTCCCCTGCTGTGTGCTATGGCCAACTTCCTTAACCTCCTGAGTCCTTAGTTTCCCCACAGTGCCCAGGGCTCTGGACCTGCCTCATTACTCCTCAGGGCTGCAGGAGCCAGGGCTGGGGGCAGAGTCAGGTGGGTTCCTGGGTGACACTTTGAGCATTCTGGTGACCTCTCTGTTTTCTGGTTTATACAACTTCACATGAGGTAGGTGACTGGTGACCTCCGTGTCTGTGATTCCATCTTCATGGCATCAGCAGATGACCACGTGGGCTCCCAGTGGCTGGCTGCCTGGGATCCTGCAGTGGGGGCCATGGGTTCCCCGAGCTTGTCCTCCTGGGACTGATCAGGGGCATTTCTGTTTGGGGCCTCACCCCCTGGGAAGCCGTCATCAGTGAATCTCGGGACAAATTCCTCACTTGTCTTCTGTGTCTGCCTCTGGATTGTTGGACTTAGCATGGGATCCTCTAAAGCGGGAGTCCCCAGCCATGGCCTTGGAAGGACCAGGACACGGGGACAGATGTGCAGCCAACTGGGGTCCCAGAGATGAGCAAAGCCCCGCCCCCTGTCAGCAGCTCCTATCAGGTTTTACCGCCTGGGCTGATTGGCAGGAGGTGGAGCTTCATTCCCTGCTCCCCTCCTGGGCCACTGTCCCTTAGAAGCCATCCTCCAGCATCCTACCCCACAAGCACTCCTGGCTCCTTGGGAAAACCATCTTAAACTAAAACCAGTCTCTGCTGTCAGCAAGGCTGGGGGCCACTGCTCCATAGCAACCTTTCATAAAGAAAAAGTCCAACACGGGCTGGAGGAATGGCTCAGCAGTTAAGGCGCTTGCCTTTATGTTGATTTTTAAGGAACACACCCAATACCAGCTCACTGGTTTGTGTGCTCTCTGCGTCCCCAGTGGGGCTCTATCCCTTTCCCACGCCGTTCTCAGCACCCCAGCCTCTTCCTCAGTATTACAAAGCGGCTGCTGTGACCCCAGCCACCTTCTGCAGCTCCCATGGTGTGCAGTAGAACAAAGCCAGCTGCTTCTTTAAGGCAAAAGGTGAAGGGGCGAGAGCTGCGACCCTCACTGAGCCAGTAATGTGTTGAGCCAGGCGGATGGGCTCACGAGCCAGCAACCGTGGTGATGTCGCTCGGTCACAGTGGGAAAGCCCCATCCCATCTGGACCCAACATGCTCATGGATAAAAGCTGAAACTACAGCCCCGTTTCCACAGCTTTGAGGTACAGGAGACCTGGGACTGTGGAGCGGCTGCTTGGGCCCAGGTGTCCTCACAGTGACTGCCCAGGTCTTATCAGCAGCCTAGGGCTGCGACTTCATAAACACTCCAGCGCTGACTGATGGATGCTGGGGGGCGGGGGGACTATGACATCGGAGGGAT